>CM034001.1:5104524-5228050 GCA_019603395.1 Cyrtorhinus lividipennis
TGGAAATTTTAGTTTTAGGTTCAGATACGTAGTATTTCATTATAAATTTAAAATCTAAAAATCCCAATCATCCTTAGGAACCTAAGACTTCATTACTCAGGAACTGGTTCAGTTCAAAATCTGATCCCTCTTTGTTAAAATCAGACTAGGTCATCTCGACAAAAACGAGTTGTAAAATTCGTGGTAATAATTCTGTAAAATAAATAACTCAACATAATAATTTTGGAAAATTGACGTCAATAATTCCTTTAATGATGGCGTTCGAAGGAATTCCAGATATTATCACACTGTATTTTTTAAGAAAAATAACAATACATATTTTAAAATATACCATACAGAATATCATTCTGTTGAGTAGGATGTCATTCTCATCATTTGGGGCAAACAAAACTCACGAATATGTCAGAAGTTCTAAAAAGTGAGTTCTCTTCGAAATTTTACTGTGTATTTTTCATGGCGTAATTAATCATTATTGGCTATTTTTGTATTTTTTGTCGCTGTTCATGTTTGCTGGTTCTTATAAAATAGTGTACATTTAGTTCTAGAACGTTTCCCGTTTACATTATATAGGTACTGTGCATTATATTTTTTCATGTTTTCTGGTTATTCTGGACGTAGGTTCTGCACAAAACATGTTTGGCGGTGTTTGGTAACAGTCGAAGGTGTTCTCCATTGATCGTCCTTGGGCTTGAACTTGACTCGAGAACTTCTAGGGTTGCTTAGCACGGGCACGTGGTCGATCAGGTTCGGAGACAGACCAAGAAGGCGAGTCGAGTCCCAACGTCTATGACATGAGGTGTTCGACGGACAACATCGTGGAGTTCGGCAGAACGGAGGGAAAACGGACGAAGGACAGGACGAGGAATACCCACAAAAGGGGGGACGTTAAGGAGCCGGAGAGCAAAACGGACGAGAGGAATACGAAAGAGTATTAGACGAAAACGACGCCGAGTGCGCATGCGCAGCGAAACGAGGGAACATAACAGAATAGGCGACTGATGTCAGGGGAGGTGGGGTGGGTAGGTTGTGGGCTCCATCGGAACATTTTCACTCCCCCCCCCCCCCCCTCCAACACAACCGTCACGTCGATGGCACTGGAAGTTGGATCCCTGGAAGGAGGGGGTGATGCCTGGCAGCCTGTCAGCTGCCTGGAACCAACACCCTGGTGATCTTACGAGCTCTCTTGACCGGCAGAGAACGTGAGATACGTCATACGTAGATTAACATGCGAACCTCCAACACAAAACCCAACCTTCCGAAGGAATCCATTTGGCCCTTGAAAATGCCGATTGCAATCGGTATTACGAGTTGATAGGAAACTCCGACCCATAAGCCGAAGTCGCGGCCTGAAAGGGTCAAGTCAGGGCCTCCATACAAAATGGGTGACAGGAGATAAAGGGCTAGGGGGATCACTTCTACTGGTCCAAAATTCTGATTACCTGCACAGCGGCGATGTCTCAGATAGACACGAGACAACTCCGATTAAAAAAACTCGAATCTGATGGATGGTTCACTGACGGCGCTGATAATCGATCTTTACTAGCACAAGATAACCTAATCCTCTTTTGACCACGCGGCGGTAATCTGTTCAAATGTTTCCCCCCAAAACAAGAGAGAGAAAAAACCCATTTAATGCAAATCTACTTGTAGCTTCTACTATATAGTAACTGCACGTTATAGTGCGCACTATATAAACGCACTATTACAGTACGAATCACATTTCGTTCAATTGCTCTCGATCAGTCCTACAAATGTGAACGTACAACTTATGATAAAGTTTGCGATACAGCGCTGGGATTTCTCTCAATCTGTAATGAAATCAACGCTCGAATCTGTCAGTTTCTGATCCCTCGGTACACCCCTCAGAATTGAACAACAGCAATTATAATCAGGGCGAGCAATTCTAGTTTAGCAAATATACAGGCCACATCTTCAAAAGCATCGGCTGATCAACTCGCTGTAGTCATAACTGGGGTTATTTGCGGCTAAGGATCATGGTTTGTGTTGTTATGAAATGAGTAACCACAGTTAAACACTATAAATACGAGACTTCTGACCCTAAATTTTACAGGGTAAACCCATTTGGCATAATTTCAATTGGTTTAAACAAATTAACAAATTAATTAAATTTTAAAAAAGTGTTATTTACGTACAGAATTCATCACAAAGGAACATGAAGACGACAATCATTCTGGCATGTATTGTCGATAAGCGCGGCAGAGATGCATGATGAAAGCCCCAACCGTCAAAATGATTTAGTCGGTAGTATTTCGGCAAGTTATGACCTGCGATTCGGGCCTCAGAAGTTAGTTCTAAGTACGCTTTTCACTGAGTAAAATCAAGTAAATGAACCTTGGTAACTTTTTAATCCAATTTGTTCATAAGAACTTCAGGACTCCTAGAATCCAAACGTTAAGGTGGATTGTTCAGAAACAACCCTATCAGCTGAGTAAACCCTGACGATGATTGATTGATGGGACACCTCAGAACTACTAATCCAGAGGTCTTATGACTGTTCGGCGTGTAAAATTTTTAAAAAAATTTGCTGAAATTTCATCCTGATTTCTTAGACATTAATGTTGAATGACTAAGGTCTGGCTTATAAGATGAAGAGTGGTCGTGTATATCAGGGAAATGAATTCCTTTTAGTGGAAACCCAGCTCAGAAGTGCTGATCCGAACCTGAATCTAACGGAGGTATCTAAAGAGCCTTTGAGAATGGTGAGGAAAATTCAATTAAAGATCTAGCGAAAAGTCTGATATCAAGAGACGATCGTCATGGTTTTTAAACAGACACAAATCCAGCATAATGCGCCGCTGTGGATTGTCTGTATTTGGGTCTACAATGCATGAAATATCTGATGTAATTTTAAAACCCTAGCTCTTTCGATGTAATCCTTATTCACGCACATCAGTTCAAATAACGATAAATATTCATTCGAGGCGTTGGAGGAAGAACGTTACAGGTGAGGCTGGACAGTGTATTCAAGCTAACCAACAATTCGACTTACCTCCTCAGTCTCCCCCGTCTTCTTCTTCGTCGTCGAACGACAGCAGCTGCTTTTGCTGTTTTTTCTTCTTTTCGCCAAGCTGCCCCTCCAGCGGTCTTTTCTTCGCGGATGAGCGACCGACGGGTTGGCCGCCCGTAGCCTCACCACCGTCTCCCGACGTTTTTTCGGGTTTTTTAAACAGAACGCGCTTGCTCAGGTCCGCAGGAGCTTCTTTGGCTTCTGAAACAAAAATCAATTTGTGCCCTGAAACAACAGTGCTGAGACAATTCAATTTGATGACCAAAAGAAGGACCAAGGAAGAACTCCATGGTATTCTTCTCAACGGTATTTTCTGATGAAAGATGGATTTCATTGCAGAAAACCGCGCTTTCTTACGGTCAAAATTATACTTCCTGAAACATATTTCTCTAAATAGCGCTTAGCTGAAGTATCGACTTTCAACATTTGGACATCTCCAGCACCTCTGACCATATACCAACTCGATGGCAAGACCGAATAAACACAGTCCTTAGCATATAGGAGGATTTTCAATACGCAATGGCATGGAATGAGGCAAATCAACACAAAGGCATACCGAGAACATACGTATCCTCCAATTTTGTTATGAATGCATACTCATTTTAGCGATAACGACCTTTACATGTCCTTAAAGCAACGTGAGACGACATCTCTTCAATGGCGAGCAAAATATTTTTTTAAAACCATGCAAAACAGGCACCACAATCGATGCCCAATTGTTGACCCACAGAATTGATGATACCCTATAGAGAATGCTTGTGACCTACTAGCTAACATATAACGTTCCCAGGGCTTTGCTCCGTGAAATTGCTAACTGGGATGAGACCATTGCAAATCATACGCTCGGGAAGGAAGTTCATCATCCCAGCCTAACCAAACTGCTCTTAAGATCTCCTCAACTATCCGTGAAAAACGTATTTATTCAATAGAAAAGTATATTATGATTTACTTCGACCTAATAACAGCAGTTTTCCGGGCTGAGTAAGACCAAACACCTTTTTATTAGTCCCCCCAACAGTCCAACACTCTTTTGGAACGGTCAAACAATAATTTTTTTTTTTTTTTTTTTTTTAACGATACTTGTAGAAGTTTTTTTTTTGTAGAAGAGTTTTCTAAACAGTCTTTTTATCAGTTCAAAATCCGACTTCTACTGCCATTACTAAAAAAATACCCCGAATTAAGATTCAAATTTCATCAATTTGCGCCAAAAATGTATGAAATATGATTCTTCTCTATGCTGTCACTACTAGAGATTGCTGCATCAGGATACTTATGAACTGACCGACCAGAGGACAGGATGAAAGAAACACATTCTTCTAGCCTAAATTCCTTCAAGTTTTAGCTTTATTTCAGAAAGCACAACAGTAATAGTTATTCATTTCCCCACCAACACCATTTTCTCAAAGTTGTCAGACAATTTTACGTACAGGCACGAGATCATGTCTGACTTCGCAATACGTAATTTAACTAGAATTATGGTGGTTCTGTGAAAACTCGCTTCAGTCATTTTCATCAGATGTTCTAAGTAATTCTCTCAATGAAAGTTGTGGTATAAGTAAGGTTCATCCGATGATTTCCTTTATTGAATGGATTTCCACTACCTTGCTGAAACCATTTTCTATTTTCCCGCACTCAGCAAGTCTTTATATTTATATCACAGGCGTTGGTTATTCCTCCGACCAGGAGCATGGCGACTCACTATTTAATAATTGATAATTCAGCGTCCAAAATTTAGTGGAAAATGACACCCCACACGTTTAGGTACCAGAAATCTCGAAAACACCCATTTCAAATTTTGAAATGGGTAGATAGATACTCATTTTGACCCATAAACCGGTGGGTGCCAATCGTTCCAGGACTTGTCTCATTGGATTCAGCGTCCAAAATTTAGTGAAAAATAATACCCCACACGCCTAAATCACCAAAAATCCATTTCTCGAAAAACATATTTCAAGTTTTAATGGACGCAAATTGAAAAATTCTTATCGCCCTTGATGCCAAGTTGCCAGAACAAAAAATGACATCCTTATGTGTTACGAGACCAGAACGATTCAAGTTCTGTTAGAATTGAGGGTATCATATTGTCTCCAGGACAACTATGTGACTTATGTTTTCTCATATTATATGTTCCTGGTCAAGTGCCTTATGTCTAGCCATTTTCATCAAAAAACTAAATGAGGTATAATGAATAAGTAATAAGCACTTTCATAACGTTGGTAAAAAATATATGCTTATATTCATCTATCATTTGATAATTACTGATAAATATGGATGAGAACTAACATGACATTAACCAATCACCATGTTGCCTTTCGTGCAGCTAAAATTTGGCCGGTACCACCTCACCCTGGTATTAGTTTAGTTATAAGTTAACCACGAACTCGATTGAATGCAGCACACCAACTTGGTCAGCCAACTGCTAACACTGTCAAGCCAAGGCTTTGGGGCTTGGCTTGGCTGCTAACTTCAGCCAGTTTTAGACGGATTGAATCGTGCTTCGGTCAATAATTTTACTATTCAGGGGAGAAAAGATGGCTTCCTCTACAATTTATTTCGGTACCTAATAAGACAGTAAAGATGGCAACCCCCCCCCCCCCCCTTCACCTGCGTTAGCGCGTCAAGCAAAATCACGTGGCCCTCAATACGATTTTATGACGAATGGTGGAAGGGGAGGGGGGATCAAGAAATGAAGCTTCTGCCGTGCTATAAAATGAAGTCACATCGGGAATAGATCTGATTAAGCACATCGCTATGATCCTGTTCTCAAAGAAAATACTTACTTTCGACAATGAGAATTATCAGCAGTTGTGATCGTCAACAATTGAGATCCGCTCTCAAATGAGTAGGTTGAAATAACCACGTCTGATGAGCACCGGACTGTACGAGAGCTAAACAGGACTGGAACTAGACTGATAACTAGCGAAGAAAATCAGTAAAACGAGAAGGTAATCATCAGGTTACACCATGTTGAGGTCAATGAGGTTTCCAAGTGACCAAAAGAGGGGAGGGGTGTACGCCGGTTCGTTCATCGGGAGGAACACCTGTGACTTTTTGGCAGAACAACAAAGATGAACACTGGTTTATTCCCCACGTAACAATTCCCCAAAATATTTCCGTAGGTACTTGAAAGACAACTGATAGAAGCCCTGCTTCCAGCTTTAAAATAAGTGCTCCAAACCTATGTTGATTTACCGCCGGTTATTTTCAGTTAAATACTCATACTGAATACGTTATGCATGATGCTATCCTCACTGAACGTTTTGTTAGGCCTTTTTCTCCCAAGAAAATATCAAATTGTAAGAGTCGTCTCAACATTTTTGAAATAATTCCATAACAGAATTTTATAGATTTCTTGTATTGATAGATTTTTGGTACTATCAACCCTCTATGCCTGCAGGACGTTCGAAGAAGCCAGTAACAACTAAATGACGGAAAATCGTGTTTTTCAACCCCAATACACAGACTCTAACACTTTTTTTTTTTTTGTTCAGTAGACGAAAATACATTTCCAAAACTAGAAAAACTCATTTCTATTTTCCCTGATCTAACGGGGATTTTGAAAAAGATACGACAGAATTCAACCCCCCTTCGGACTTAAGGTGGAATACTTATAATGAATTCAAACTTTAACTCAGTCCACTAAGGAGCTCAATCCCAATTGCGTTTAGCATTTACCAACAATGACGCTGATGGAATTCACTGAATGATAGTAATTTGGGTAATACGCTGAAATAACTGTCAGTTAATATGGCCTTCAAAGTTGAGGATGAAAACAAACAAATATCCCAGATGAAAGAAAAGTACAAAGTCAATAGACTCCCACCATCTAATTTGCACACATAGTGGTAATCATTCTTCTTGCAGCCCCACAGATACAGGCTGCTTCAGCAGAAAGATATTTGTCCTAGTTCAAAGGAAAGCCGTTCTAAAAATAAATAAATAAAATTGAAAAACAGTAGGGGAGATAGATGTACCTAGGGACAGTTGTACCTAGGGACAGGGGTAATAACTCTTAAAGTAAGTGAGGTAAAATTCATTTACTGATGGTGGCAGCCCTGTTTCTCCAGCCATTTTCTTCTAGTGTTGATGATTTGTGGTGGGAAGATATCATAGCTTTCAAAAAGATGGATTGTTGTTTTCAGCTGTTGAAAGTAAGTTTTTCTCCTCTGATATTTTGTTTTTATATGTAATAAGTATCCCATTTTCATACAATTCAATCATTTGGTTACAAAGCTCAGGAAATAAGCTAATACTTTTTATATAGAAATCAACCAAAAATATAACCTCAAAATTTCCACAACAGTTCAAACAAAATGGCGTGCTGTGATGTACCTAGGGACAGAATTTTTGATGTACCTAGGGACGTCCCTAGGTACATCAATGAATGAACATTTAGGATTTTTTATAGTGAAATATCTGAAAAAATGTCTTGATTCAAATAAATTCAAAATAGAAAAAGATGCAAAACTATATGAAGTGACAGGTGAAGACATCATACTCAAGCTTCCTGGCCCAATTACTGTAGGTGGAACTGAAAGACGAGAAAACCAGTTGACATACCCAGTGTCATTTGCTGGATTCCTTATGGGATAAGCCTGAACATTTTCCAATCTGCAATGTGGCCTGAGAAGCCATGCCTTAAATCAGATTTTCAGTTTTTTATTTTTTTTATGATTTTAGATGTGTTTTTTTTTTTTTATTAAAAGAGAATGTTCATAAGTTCAGAAAGTTCATAAACTAATTATTCAATAAACAGATTTAAACAAAAATGTGAAAAGAGTAAATCACTGATTCCTTTACACACTGTCCCTAGGTACATCACAGCCAGTCCCTAGGTACATCACCTTGATGTACCTAGGGACACGGAGCATGGTTTTGAAAAAACTGTTGTGGAATGTAGAATATATAATCAAGAGATTTACAAAAAAAAGGTAGATTACTAAGGGTTTAGAGAGATAAATTACTCGAAAAAAAACAAAGTGAAAATCTTTCAGGAAGACCCAAAAAAATCAAAATCATGAAAATCACAAAAAATCTTAATTTTGTCCCTAAATACAGCACCCTCCCCTAAATCTATTTCCCCATAAGTAAATCTACCCCATTTTGTATATGTGTTTTCGAGATTTCTGGTACCTAGGCGTCGGGTATCATTTTCCACTAAATGTTGGACCCTGAATCGATTGAAATGGGTCCGGGACCAACCATGTTCTTTCCACAATTTTCCCCATGTTGAAGAAATAAGTTCTCCATGCGCCTGGTCCGAGGAATAACCAATCCGAGTGAACGAATTTGCAGCGTTTTTTTCTTTATAGGTACCTGCTTTTTCATCTCAAAGAAAAACAGGTGATAATATAACCAAATCAATAGAAAATTGATGGAACTCACATTCCACTTGCATAAAACGTTTATTTCATTCATTTGTTGTTGTTGGAAAATTACAACGAAAATACAATATACTTGAGTAACTAACCAAAATTGTACAAAGCACTCGCGAACACGGGAAGTACACCCTTCGGTTCACTACTCACCTCATCAAGAAACGGAATTTGGAACACTTTTGCTACATTTCCGAATCAAGAAAAATGTTAAAATTGAAGCGTCAAAGCCTCCGCCTTGAAACTAGTAGAACATTGGTTCATTCTTCCCCACTAGAACTTCGGGATCGAGCCTCATTACAGTCTCAACGAGTAAGGCGATCTATCCCCCGTAAACAACAAAATAATTTCAACATGAAAACTAAAAAGGTTATTTGATCCGAAATTCGCTCCACCACGCTGCTCAATGCCACGTTCGTCGTTATTTGAGAGAGCTCGCCATCAAGCTGCGGGAGAGCTGAAGGGAAATGAGTTGAGGAGGGGTATTTCATACTGTTGGGTCTCGAGGTACAACCCAACTCAAAATAGCTTCCTTGCTGGGGAGTCGGAAGGCAAGCAGACTGTACTTGAACGAAACGGTGACGTCGCTCGGATTGCTCAATTTTCTTTCTGGGTCGCTATCGTCGAGTTGACGTATATTTTATGGTTTTCCCTTGTGACGAAAAGAGTTTTACTAGTGGATTCCGGCCACTGACGTGGCCACCCAACATAATTTCATTCATTTCTCACACACCTCACTTTTTTATACGAGAGGAGACAAATCGATTTCCAGTTGGCGGACAGTACAGCGGAATAATACTACGAGTAAAACGGGGTTTCCATTGCATGGCCACTAACTTTCGCTGAGCTCGTTAGCAACCCAGGAACAGTGCAGCATAGGTTCGTGAGACCAGTACCTTACTAGGAATGGTGTTTCAAGTCTTAGGCCGTAAGTTGAGTTAACTAGCGCAAATTATACAGTGCAGATTCAACATGTGAGCTTCTTGCTTAGTCCAAGAGCACAGGATGGAATACAAATAATGTAAAAACCGCCGCATATTTATCAAACATTTTGTATAATTCTCTTGTTGTTCACGAAAGTAGACAAAATTGCTCTTTAATATAGCCGCATTTTTATCCAAAAATGTCCATCATTCCTTTGTTGTTCTAAAACGTGGACGAAATTTATCTTTGAAGCCGCCAGAGTAGAATCACGTGCGTGCAACCATTGGTCAATCGATACAGCAACCACAATAACACAATCCGTAAGCCTCAAGTCCTCTAACATCTCCAAATCTGGAGCAGAGAGTAACAAGTCATTATGGATCCAAACTTCCTGTTAGGCAATGATTAAGGTGAACGCAATAATGAAAGTTATCTTGTGCACTCATTTCTGTTGTGATAAGAGTGCTCAGTTTTTCATTCATTGACCCTAAAATTGTAAACGCCAGTGCGACAAGAGTAAATGGAGATTGAAGGAAGGGAGACGAAAGTAATTTATTTTCATCACATCGTATTCTGACAACAGACACTAAAGACAACATTATCATGCAATTTCATTTCAAGAAACGACACATTACACGAACGAGACTGATTTATAGCAGCGGCTTCTTTGCGGATCGAGCACGTTTCAAAGCAAAAGGAAAATGTTTGGAGGAATTCGCGTATTGACCGATTAGCAAGTGAAATCCAACGAGATATGTCAACCAATTGGACGGCAACAATCGAATCAAGCGTAGACTCTTTTCCGTCACTCGGCCATTCTCTAGTAACATGTCGCCCAATTTTGAACAAAATTCATCAACGTTATGACCGTTGTGAGGAAATTCGGGTTGAGCGGTGGAGTCGTGAAAGCGAACGGTTTCGGCCAGAAGAACAACATAGCGAGCTACCTCTTTTGAATACAGCTTAGGCGAACTGAAGTATAATTGGAATATTTCTTCGATATGCACGTTGACGGTGCCAAGCTTGCCAAGCCGGCCGTACACAATTTTGGATATCAGAGGCCTCTTTTCAAACGACTCATCTTGGTCCTCAGTTTTTCGACGTGTAATGAAGTCATGCAGGAGAATATTAATGCAGTACTTCAAAACGAAGATTTGAATGTCCAATTTCAAATGAGCGGGCTTTTCGTTCATTGGTTTGGTTGGGGTTCTTAGAATGTTTTTCAGCATGGCCAAAACGTCCTTGTCGTTGGTTGGAACGAGAGGACGCTGCTTAGGTTGAGGGCGTGGCTCTTTGTACTGGCTGAAAGACACTGCGAGTTTTCTAATCAAATGTAGGAATCCTTCAGCTACAGGCTGGTCACTCATTGTAGGACTTGTCAAAGGCTCCAGGAACACGGAACAGTAGTATTCGTGCATTTGGGGTCGACAGGGTGGATGCAATGAACGATGTTGCTCCAGAATCGTCTCCAGATGGCGAAACTCGTCGTTTCGATCGGTTTCCTCGATTACATTCAAGAAGTACTTCACCAAAATAGGGGGTAACATGATTTTTGGAGTCATATAGTTCATAAGAGGTCCCACGAGGGTACACCAAGATTTGGAAGAAGGTTGACACGAGATGAAATCGACCAAATGCCGGGGAAGAACCGTGGCTGCGACTGGAGGAAGCGATTGTCTGCCGTGAAGAGGGCAATACCGACAGGGGAAAAACAGACCTGTCGACATCGAGCCTTCGAGACAGGTAAAATCTTGATTCGCCATTCTCAAAAAAATCTCGATTCCGTGGAGACAAACCAACCTGAAAAGGAGAGGATCACCACTAAATTCGAAACTTCGGTATGAATCCTACGCTTATAACAGGACAAAATGTACATAATGGAGTGTTAGGGCTCAAAGGAACGCAGTAGGACTATTATTCAAACTTCGGGGACAAGGTTGAAGACTGATACGACAGGATGAAATGTGGAATTCGCTTTCAATAAGAGTGATTGTGGGCGGACTAAACCGTAGGATTCACCCTGCAAAGCATGAATCGTTCCTAAATTCAACCCAGACTGCAATAAACCATTATCCCCCGAAAGAAATATGAGGTTCAGGTAGCATTTTGTGTCGCAGCTGGAACCATTAGGAGGAATGATATCACACCAACTTGTCTGATTCCACTTATGTTCAAGCAACCTTTCATGTGGCATGGTACGAGAGGGCGGCGTTAGGTGAAACGGGCGGCATGCCGGCGCCCCCTCGATCAATGGGGTAACCTTATCCCATGATTTTGGCCGGTATTTACCCCCTCTCCTCATTCAGCAGCATCGGAGTTTAAAACAAGGAACATTTTCTCGACCTAATGACGGAATAATATCACGGGCCGAAAATTTGTCTAAAATGTATCCCCCCATGGATACAGGAAGGAGCGGGGGAAAGAACCATAGTCGAGATGACGTAGTATCCTGGGTTGGATACGCCACTGGAGAACTCACTATCGATTTTGCGTTCTATCGACGCCGCGAGGGAAAGGGGGGAGAGGAAGCACAACTTCCATCCATGGCTTTCCCGCATGATTCCCTGGCTATCCTCTCCTCTACAGAAGGACTTCCACCCCCCCCCCCCCCCCAATACCTACATCTCTCAGGAATTTTCACCGCACTAACCACCAAGCAACAATTTGAAACGTTTATTCCCACTCTCGATCCAGTTTAATTCAGTTCTTAATCCTTTATATTAGATCAACATGTACTGGATGATCCATCGTAACAACGGAAATACAGTTAGATCACCTTTGAATCCGACCTCGTGGAAATCAAACAAAATACGGCCCTACTGCCACAAATATTATATCGATTCGCCGTAGGTACAACTAATAGATAAACACTTGATCCGGATGATACGGTTATTCGATTTACTTATACAAATGAATTTTAAGAAAAATTGGTGTACGAAATCCGCCAAATAATTTTTCAATAATTGTGCATAATGATGAACAAAAAATCGATTCCAGCGCAAACGAAGGAGCTATCATCACATTTCACCAAATCTCACCAGATTAAATTGAGGATTGTCGGCAAAAATACGAGTGCAAATATATTGTTCACCTTACATCACCATTCAAAATTTCAGACAACATTGTTGGCCAAACTTAATTTTTAGCCAAATAAAGTTCATTGGAAAATTTCAGACAACCAGGTTTTAAAATTGCGTTCGAGATGTAGCCTGGCTATTGGAAGACCATGAGAGAGCGACAAGTGTTCAGGAAACACAATGGACACATTGAGAAAACTAGGATTACTGTCCTCATAAAACACGACACGCACATTATTTTTCTGTTGATGATCAAGGAAAAAATTCCAATGGTTTGCTTCCGTGCGTGAACAGTTAATCTATTCATTCAGTGTTGCGAGTTTCGGCTTGAAAAATTCCCGTTTTCTGCTAATCCACATTAGTTGATCAATTTCAAAGGCAAATGGGAATTGCAGTATGAAAAACTTTGAACGTAAAAGGGGGTTTTTCAGTACAAATAAAAAGAAGTGTAACACTCGTTAGTTTTCTCCCTCACCTAGTTGTATTTAATGTGATTCCTATAGGTCCCTTACATAATGATCATCTCTGAAAATACGAAAAACTTTGCCTTCGATACTGAGGCAAGCGACCCGGTGGACTAGAGCATCCGAAGTCGTGCAGTGCTCAGAGAATTATTTCTTTATTTATTTCAGAATTTAGCAAGTAACAGTTTTCGAAAACGATCAACAATAAAACGTCAAAATGAATAAGTCGCTGTACGCAATAAAATAGGAAATTACGACGGCGAGTTAATGACAATTATCGCTAGTTAGTGAAACTGGTTCGTCATAATAATTACAGGTTGAGCCCATAGAGAAGAGATGAGACGCGAAGAGGCGGCGGGTGAGGGAGAAGATTTCGCCTCCCGCCAGAACCCGCGCCCGCTACTCATTGAGACGCCGCCGTCCCCACTCCGAGCGCTCCAAGACACCGTGGCGGGAAGGGGAACCACTACGAGTAAAAGTGAAGGTGGGTTATGGTCGTACGAAGGCACCGGCTCGCATGGCGGGTAGAGGCTATAAATTTCACGTTGGTACCGAATGTCCGCGGAGTAGTGGGACAACGATTCGAGAGGGCCTTGACCCTAACGATTAGCAGCTTCGGGAGGTCATTTTTACGCGAGGACAACATTATAGTAGGCCGTTCGGAGTCGTAACCGAACCGATACACTGGTTCCCAGATATAACTACAGCAAGGTCTCAGTAAAAGAATGCAAGTGTCAGGTGGGAAGATCAGCTCAAATGAATATCCGTATCCGGACGGCAAATGAGATAAGACCTGAGCCACGTCTAAAAGATTAAACAACTCCAATTTCAACATTACAGTCGTGGAGCTCCTCGGTCTCAGCGGCGTATCACCCGAGAGAACGTAAAACTGATGAAGCACCCTTATCAACCAACAGTCTTTATCAGAATCGAATGACTAACTAAAACCCATCTGTCTTACTCTGGAAGTCTTTTAGACAACCTTTCTCCCATATATAAATACGTTTATTATCATTGTCGAACAACCCCCTGATGTAAAAATTCTGGTAATCAGTTTTTGGCAACGAATTCTCTCCTCAACATCCCTCCTTTTTTTGTCGTTGTAGCTGTTTGTTTCGACAAACAACCGGACTCTTTATAGAACATCTAAGCTGTCAGCTTACAGAACGAATATATTTCTACTTTACTCGTAGGCTAACAGCCCGAGTGAAATAAATAATCAACCGTAGATCAGACAGCTAATCTAATGTTGAGAAATTATTTTTCCAGTAGATTAAAAAAATTACCAATTCTATTACTGACGTCTTTTAAGAATATTGTCAACAACGCTATTGCTATTCATATTATTATCACTATTATTATCCATTTTGGTGAATAACTTATATTCAATAAATTTCAGTCGAATGATATAATTACATTCCTAGATTGAGAGCATAAAATCTCACGTTTGAAGAGCGCTGCAAGGACGTAAAATGGAGGTGAGTGTGACCAATTTTAGTTGGTTATTCCTTGAATAACCAATTATTCCTTGAATAACCAACCTATGTGTTCATATAAAAGGTCAATCTCTCCGATTCGGCCCAAAAATTTTTTCGGGGCGTTTCAAGGTGTCTAGATCAAAAAAGTCAAATGTCCGTACGCCGTCCGTGCCGTTTTTTGTAGTAGACAATTTTCTAAAAATCTGAAATTTTGGTCAGGAACCCGTTTCTGACTCTAGTTGGTCCTCAAAACCTCTCAATCCAATCGGACCAAATTTGGGGGAGGAGGGTGTTTTTTGAAAAATGAATTTTCGAGATTTTTAGCGATCTAGGAGTGTGGGGTATAATTGTCCACTAAATTTTGAAAGCTGAATCCAATGAAACGGGCCTCGGAACTATTGGTGCCCTCTGGATGAGGTTATGGGTAAAAATGGGTACCATCTAGCCATTTCAAATGTGATTTCGAGATTTCTGATACCTAGGCGTGCGGGGTATCGTTTTCCACTAAATTTTGGGCGCTTAATCCAATGAAACGGGTCCCGGAACGATTTCCGCCCACCGAAAGAGGTTATGGACGCTGAATCTATTTTTAAATTAGTCTCCATGCGCATGGTCCGAGGAATAACCAACCCCTGTGTATTTCTTTTAAACATAGTTTTTGTAAAACATAGTCAACATATGTTACATTAACACGGTAAAATATTAAATTCGTAGTCAACAATGGGCAAATTTCAGGAAGAAACGTTCAATATTACGGAAAACGCATGAAGGAAACCAATGATGATCGACGCTGGTTTTTAAATCCCTCAATTCCCCTAAAAACTTACAAGTGCTTTTCCTGTACGATTTCCTCTCAAACTCTGTAAAACTAAAAGAACCAACTAATCAGGCAAAATGGCTATAATTAAAAACGTCGAAATACTTTTAGACCTTCAATGAATTTGTTCCCCGTTGCAAGGTTGAGCGATGCATCGATACATCGAACTCTCCTGCAAGTAAACCGAGCTGGTGTACTCGGCACATCGATCCACACCTCGCTTCCCATCCTGTTCCACATCGAGTAATAATAGCTGCATGACGGGAGGTGTGAGGCTTGTGGGGGAAGAAGGTATCGTCAAATATGGACGCTTATTCTTGGGTTCCAGAGTACGATAATTGTTCAAACCTAGGCGTCAAATACGAAGGTATTAAAGAGGCCAGAAGAAACAGGGAGTTTCATGTTGAGTCCAAAGAAGACCAAAGAAAGAGCCAACTGGCGTGCATCTTCGGTGAAACAAAATAGACGAACGTGACCTTGATCAGCCTCCTCCACATCTCAACCCACCGCATGAAGGAGGCGCAACAATGCAGCTTTTCTCCCTGTTACGTTGGCAGAAATACTTAAGACCGGCGTGCCAAAATTTTCAGCAAAAAAGCAGAAAATTATAAAATGATTCTTCCCGCTCAGCTGCCATCGATAAACTTCCTAACGACAAACCTACGTTTGGTCGATAAAATGTCGTTGACCCAAATAATACGGGAAACGAAACCGAAACGCTAATTAGGCTCCACGCGGCAGTTCGACGTCAGGCAGGAATATAAAATGAAGAAGATTGTAAAATGGAATCGAAAACACCCATCTACGAATTGATTTTTAGCGAGTTCAATTAGACGATTTGTAGCACTGGGGTAACTCATGACGATGCCTCAGACTACAGCAATGAGTTGCAGCCAAGTGATCTTTTTTTTGTCTTCTTTTTTTTTTTCGAGTTGCATTCAAAAACATCGAGGAATGAACGTTCTTGAACTCACTGCCCGTGTTTAGGATAGAGGCGGAGATTATAGCCTCGCTACCAACATACCGCCTAGCCTCTCACGCTCAAGGTTGTCTACAAGCTGCAGGGATTCGCCATGAAAATCCACAGAAGTGATTTTCTCTACTTGGCTCCCATCGAAGGAACACAGCCAAACTATGGGGGTTCCATCTTTTCGAGAGGTTCTTCAAGGAATTTGTCGTATTTTTCACAAATGAGCCATCCCAATTCTTAAATAATAATGAAGCAAATATCTCAACAGGTTGCTGGACACAACAAATATCAAGTACTCTTATATAAAACGCAATCGTTATTTTGACAAATAGATGCTTATCTTGAAGGTATTTTTATTCGGAATAGATTTAAAAAATGAATCGACACTTTGTACGACGTAAGGAAACACCAATATCTGTCAATTAAATTTGGTATAAGGAGAAAAATAATCAATTTTCTCTGTCGTAGTTAATGTGATTTACTTGATGATTATTGATTATTTGAGTTGGATGAGTATTAAGCGAGTATGCCAAATTATTCAGCAGGTACTTAGGTATACGTATTGTACGGTGTGAGTTACTAAATGATAATCATTCTTTCATCAATGCCATGATGATCCGCAGCTTCCAAAGGTAAGGTCATCAGCATTCGTCATTTGGCAGGAAATCGAACAAAAATGAAGGAATCGAAATTATCATTTTTGGAGAGGAATTTACGATGCGAAAAAATTCAGAACTAGAATCTGGGTTGAAAATATGAACCAAACGCAGAAATATGTTAAATTTTAAGAATTTCAGAGGAAATTTGTTTTGGCGAATTGTTGAAAAAGGACCAACATGGCGGGGGTTCAGAAGGAAAGTTGGACGAGTCCATCCAACCTTTGTTCTCGGGGGGATCGACAACTTCTACGATGGAATTAACGCGGGGACGAATAACGATGCGGGGGGGTGGAAACGTAGAAGGGTTTCCAACGCTCGCTCCCCCTACCGGCGGAAAAATGGACTCGTCTGAAGCGTCCAGAGGAACCTCTGACGTCATAAGTTGGGAGCCGGAGATGGGCCCGATAAGAGCATGATGGACGTTAGAGAGGGGGTGCGTGGTCAGGTTGTTCCAGGATATTGGTATCCGAATCGACGATTAATTCGCATTAGCACTCATGATGAAGGAACAGGAAACCCAGAATCCTTAAATTCATGTTCATTTGATTAAATGATCAAAATAAAATAGGTTTTTGATGGTTCAAACAATATTAAAACAATTTCCCCCACACAATGATCTAGCTCACAATGGCTCCTCCATACCCAGCATATAAAACGCCGCAAATTCTTTCACACGGGTTGGTTATTTCTTGGACTAGGAGCACGGAGACTCATTCCAATGGATTCAACGTCCAAAATTTAGTGAAAAATGATACCCCACACGCCTAGGTACTGGAAAATCTCGAAAACACACATTCGAAATGGTTAGATACCCATTTTGATCCACAAACTCTTCTGGTGTGCGCCAATCGTTCCGGGGCCCGTCTCATTGGATATTGGATTCAGTGTCCAAAATTCGGTGGAAAATAATATCAAAAAAATATTTTTCGAAAATCACATTTTGACCCCTACCCTGCTCAATATAGGTCCGATCCGGCTGAAAATTTCCAAGGATCAACTAGAGCCGGAAATAAATCCCTGATCAAAATTTCAAATTTTTAGAAATTTTTCTACTATCATAATCGGCTCAGACGGCGGACGGACGTTTGCTAATTTTGATTTAGACACCTTCAAACTCCCAGAAAAAAAATTTGGGCAGAATCGGAGAGGTTAACTTTTTGCATGAAAACGTAGGTTGGTTATTCCTTGAATAATCAGCCAAAAGACGATCAGCTCACCAGTTAAATTTGACACATTTCGTGTGCTCCTTTTCATTACCAAGTTGTGGCGTTGAGCGATATGACCCGACATAGATCATTTTACCGATATAATAACCATCATCAGAGATACTATCCGGAGGTGTACAAACGAAATGCCAACAAGGGTATCATCATACAATAGATCTACGCACCAAATTAGTGGAGAAAGATGGGTCTGAGAAAGATGTTTGGCTCTTAAACCTTTGTCACTGCTTTTGGTGAAGGCGTTCATACTTCACTTACACCATCGATGATGGCCTAGATAATTACGCCGAGAGGCCGATAAGGCTATTGAGACTTGGCTAATTTGGTTGGTTATTACTCGAACCAGGCGCATGGAGATTCATTTCTTCAACATGGGGGAAATGGTGGAAAGAAAATGGTGGGTCCCGAACCCATTCCAATCGATTCAGGGTCCAAAATTTGGTAGAAAATGATACCCCACACGCCTAAATCGCGTAAAATATCGAAAATCCATTTATCGAAAAAAATATTATCCCCCCCCCCCTCATTTGGTCAATCGGGCTGAAAGTTTTGAGGACCAACTAGAGCTGGAAACGAGTCTCTTAACCAAATTTCAGATTTTTGGAAAATTTTCTACTATGTACCAAAATCGGCAAGGACGGCGGATGGACATTTTCTTTCTGGGCCGAATCGGGGAGATTGACTTTTCGTATGAATAGTTAGGTTGATTTGATTATCAAAGGTATAACTCACCAAAAGGTGATCAAAAAGTTCTCTTAAGTATTGTCGCAAATCAGGTGGGTCATAGGTAAGTTTCATGATCACGTTCTTGGAAACTGAAGAAAATCTGACAAATGGCCGAATGTCTAGGATGGTTGAGATCAAAATAAAAATGAGGAATAAAAGCCACTCACCTGGGTGGATCAATTGTAACGCGAAACTATAGTTTGCACACAACCCTCTGAATTTAGGTACTGACCATCATTCATCGTAACATGAAGAAAGTAAGGTGTACTAGTGATTTTCCATCGGTCGAGGTACATTCGTCAGCAAAAATCCATGGTTCTAGAGCTCATTTACATATTGCGTTTTCGTCTCCACTCACTTTATCAATTGCCTTTGTGGCTATCATTGAACGAATCATAGGATGTTTCCATTTTATGTGTTAGAATAGTGTATTAAAAAGCACGAATGATATTTTAGTACGGTTAGTGTTCACTTCAATTCTAGGATTTCCACATCTAGCAGCACTGATTGGTGCTTATCCCTCTTACATGCTGTTGCGTGTTCTGTTGAATTCAAATCGTTATCAATTGCCCAGAAAAGAGGTTTGAAATCAGTGTTGATTCGAATGCACATCACTCGATTGATACTTCATTATGGGTTGATAATGTAAGATCCCTGATTGGAACATTCTAAATGGGTGCTACGCGCCCAGTCAAATGTACGAGAAGTCACCTTTTTTCTTCGAAAATGACTTATATCTCTTGTTATTCTATTAATCTGCATTCATAAAGTTAGAGGGTTGTATACCTGATACTTATAACGTTGGAACGCCAAACGAGGCTATTGAAATTTGATGAGGTTAGATGGTATAAACGTTCGTGAATGTGAATCAACAGAACAACTCCAGAAATGGACAATGCCCTTACGACAAGGATGTCGCCAGAAATGCAGCGCGCATAATTAGTTTTGTACATGGTAGTTGTTTATCAAATTATACTATATCATACTACCAACGCGCGTAGGAAAGTAATTGAAAGCTCAGCGTAACACTATCCTGACCGTATTGAGCAAAAGTAGAGGAGGGTGTTAGGCGAATTCATGAACTGATAAGTAACCATGGATTATCTTACCTTTTTCTGCTCGCTCAGCTTCCTCTTTGGTAAGATCGCCGGGTTTGAGTACGACGACTTGTGGTTGTTCTTCACCTTCACTTTCGTCAGAAGAATTGAGAGTTGCAAGGTCTTCTCTCTACAATTACGAACCGAAAGAACAAAATGAGGAGACAAAGGAGAAGATTGAAGCAGCCGGTGGTCCATGCAGGAAATTCCCGCCGACCACAAGTCTGCCCTCTCAAGATGATAAAAATATCAACGGAAATCAGATCGATAGCTACATCGTAAATCGAAGCGGCCCCCAGGAGCATCTTACTTTGGTGTCAACTGACGGCCCTTCCTTGTACCCCGCCTGCTGTTTGAGACGCGTCAGAAACGCTGGTTCCTGAGGTTTGATGTATGCGATGTTGTGCTTCTTCCTGGACATGTCACGCAAGTTTCAATAACCGGCTTAAGTGTCCCGGCATCATTCGCGTTTCACGATGAAAATTCACTTCGAAACCGCGTTTGCAACGTAAAGCAGCTCGGACACGCACACAAAAATCACAAATTCAGGAAGGAGGTAACCATACGAATCACACTCCAGACTCCACTTTGCAGTACGAAGCAGCCGTGAAGTGAAAGAGAAAACAGCTCCTAGCCCGCGTAGACAAGAATCCAGAGGAAAAACTCATCAGCAAGGTGTCGTGGACACAAGGTAAGGCTCGATTTGCGGGTCATCTCTTGTCAGTGATGTATTAACATAAGCGAAGCAGACTCACCAATAATTGCTAAAGTTGTTGATAAATATGACCCTAATTTCCTCATTATCAGTAGATGAGAAATTTAAAATTTATTTATGATAATAAGGTAAAATTCTATTTATCTACCTATCTATTTTGTCCTATTCACAATCACGAGCCAATTCTGTCCAACCGTCAAATTCGTCCCACCAGTGTTGCCTCCATTCGAATGAACATCACTGCAAGATAAGATAAGGATGTTGCCCAATCGGAGTGGGGAGAAGACGCTCAAGGTTTGTTATCGTAATAACGGTCAAAACATAATTTGCAAAGGTAGCAATTATTATTAACGGAATTTTTCAAATTTGGAGAGCCGGTCCTCGAGAAAATCGCCGTTTACTGTCTTCCACAGGGGTAGGAAAGTGTTGTGATACTGTCAGACTTCAATCGATAGAGGTAAATTTGTCTCGCTCAGTTAATTCTAAAGAAGAAAAAATAAAATTTAAACTATTCTTTATTCACTTACGACTTTTAGATCTAACTTGTCTCGCCTTTTTTAACGCTGAAAAAATTGAAGGTACATGCCCTAAAGAAGTACACACCTGTGAGACTTGCAACAAGTAGAATCCGACCGTTGCCATGCCTTCTGGCTCGATTTGCATAGCATAGAAATGAGCCGCTGCTTTGATCTCTGATCCGTATCCTTCTGCCTTGTTGGTGTTGAGCAGCTGATGTAGTAAATTCCAGTTTCAGGGTAGCCCTGTCAGAATCATTATTCATCTACACTACCAATATTTGACGAATGTACCTACGATTCTCCGAAGGGAATTCGTACCTCAGGATATGAGATTGAAGACCTAAACACTTCGGCCGATTACTTTGCTGACAGCAGTGCTGAGACTGTTACTTTTAAAAATACTTTAAAACAACGGTAATTGTGGTCCACCAGGGTCGAAAGACCCTATTTAGGAAAATGAAGTCCTAACTCTCGGTAAATTGAAATTTCGTTTGTAGATGTCTGACGATGACCTCAACACGTCGGCCGATTACTTTGCTGACAGCAGTGCTGAGACTGTGAAAGAGAGTGGCAATAAGAAGAAAGTTCGTGGTCATGCTGTAGAAGAGGTATGAACTATTCAACCTAATATCCTAGAGTTATCAGTTGCTCGCCTTTCGGGGCTCAACCTTTCAAAGATTGAAAATACGTTCAATATTGTGGATTTTGATTCCAGGTTAGTTTCACTGATTATCCTGACCAGCCACCGTCACCCGTCATCGACGAACAAATGGAGAAATCTATCCTCAGTGGTGACATGTCCGGCATCGTCAGTGAAATCGTCAAAGACAACGCCGTACCAGCCCGTATCTGCTGCCCCTTTTGTCTAATCGACTTTGGTTTTGAAGACCTTCTGAAAGACCACATCAAAGAGTCGCACGCCCGTGAGTTAAAATACGTCCACCGAGCTCGACCGGGTGAATTGGATTTCTACGAATGCCCCTTTTGTCCGGCGAAATTCTTTTCATCCGCGTTGCTCCCCAAGCACATCATTCGCAAGCATGAGTTGTGCGTTTTGAACATGTTTAGCGGTTTTAGTCCGGAGAAGTACGTTTATTGCCGATTTTGTCCGCACAAGATCATTCGCAAACATTACAAACTACTCATGATCCACATAGAAAAGAAACACTTTCAGCTCTTTGAGAAGTACGTTCTTATGAAGTACTGTAACTTTTCCAAGAGTTTGGAAGACCTGGTCGGTGTTGGTGAGGTGGTATACGACACTCCATCACATTCATCTAAGAAAGACGAGATCGACAGGGTAGAAGGACCCACGTCACCAAGGCCGATTCTGAAACCACGCACGGCTTATCCAGTGGACGAGTCAGAATGGAAAATGAACGAAAAGAGTGACGTCAACTACGCTAATTCATCCCAGAGGAAACTCCGCTTTGATTTACCCGATTCACCAGATAAGGAGAACAAAGCTAAAAAACGAAAGATCCACATGCCGAATTTGAAAAATTTTGTTTCGAAAAAAGCTAAGTTGTGCGGAGAATCGTCGTCTTCTTCTAACTCCAGCCCTCAGAGACCACTGCACCAATTCAAATGCGGTCTGTGTAAAGAATCTTTTGACCTGAACGAGCAACTGATTGACCATTTAAAAGCGAAACACCGTGGATTGACTTTTCGAGCGCAGTACAAATGCGGCTTGTGCTCGGCGAAATTCTATCGTAACAGCTACCTGGTACGGCACTGTTGGCACCACCATGCTCCGTTGTGTCTGAAAACTCCCACGGGAGGAAACCGCAAGTCCAAAGTGAGTCAATTTTGACTGGGAGAATTAAATTCACAAACGCCAAAGGATAGGATTGCTCGAAGTCTTGTCTCTTGTGTGTTTGAGGGAGGCTCAGGTTCAATAACTCCTTAAACCTTCAGATTATGAAGCCCTATAAAATGCCTAGCTTTATAATTGCACAGGCTCCAAAGTAAGTCACAAGCTTTAGAAAACAAGGTGGCCAACGGCTTTTAAAAATTACCCGTAGATTTTGAAATGAGTTCTCATGACTGCATTAACGGATGCCTCCAGAAAATCTCTTGATCCTCAGCAAGTTCGGGAAGTTGATCAAGAAGTGACTTTCTGTGCTCAACTCTCCTCGGAATAGCAAACAATTTCAAATATTCTACATTTTAGCGGTCCCGTCTTCACCAATTTTTGTACTTTTGCTGCATCTTGTATGTATTTGGTGACGTGGACGCTAGGCCCAAGGAATGTGATCGGTGGGTAAGATACGAATTAACCTCTTTTCATACGCTGTACGAAGAGCTACTGAATATTGGAAAAAAGGTGGAACGAACAGATTTAATGATCTGATCATGAGTCATAAAAGAAAACAGAATTAGGAGATAATCATATTAAGAATACGTATATATATCGGAAGCGCATTTGGCTGAAATGGATGTATATTTGGAAAATCAGCCGCTTAGTCATTCATCATGTCAGTTCGCCGTATTTCCTGGATATCTCTCATTATATGAAATCCCGAAAACATTCAAAATGGGTAATGAATACCCAATTTGACCCATAACTTCTTCCAGTGGGTGCCAATCCTTCTGGGACCCCTTTCATTGGATTCAGCTTCCAAAATTTAGTGGAAAATGATACCCCACTCGCCTAGATCGCCTAAAATCTCGAAAATCCAATTTTCAAAAACTCATTTTGACCCCTTCCCCGCCCAAATTTGGTCCGATCGGGCTGAAAAGTTTCGAGGACCTTCCTAGGCCGGGAACAGACCCCTGATCCAAATTTCAGATTTTTAGAAAATTTTCTACTACCGAAAACGGCGCGGACAATGACGGCGTACGGACATTGACCGTTTTGGTTGGTTATTCCTTGAATAATCAACCTATGTTTTCATGATAATGGTCAACCTCTCCGATTCGGCTCAAAATGTTTTTCTGGACGTTTCATGATGTCCTGATCAAAAAAGGTCAATGTCCGTCCGCCGTACGCCGTCCATTGTCCACGCCGTTTTTGGTAGTAGAAAATGTTCTAAAAATCTGAAATTTGGGTCAGGGGTCTGTTCCCAGCCGAGATGGGTCCTCGAAACTTTTCAGCCCGATCGGACCAAATTTGGAGGGGGTAGGGGTCAAAATGTGTTTTTTGAAAAATGGATTTTCGAGATTTTGGGTGATTTAGGCGAGTGGGGTGTCATTTTCCACTAAATTTTGGACGCTGAATCCAATAAAATGGGTCCCAGAACAATTGGCACCCACTGGAAGAAGTAATGGGTCAAATTGGGTATTTATTACCCATGTGGGTGACTTCAGCCGAATAGACAAACAAAACACATCGTCATATCCTGTTGTTTATAACCAGCTGTTAAACTTAGCAACCAATTTTGAGCAGTTGCCTACAATTCTTTTTACTGTCCGAGCTTTTTATTCGTACCATTCAATTCAATTTAATACAATTATTATAGCCTTCTAAATTACCTACGTTTTCTCAATATTATATTAGTAAATTAGTGTCGTAGTGCCCCATAGATACACCCATCTTGAATATGTGTTTTCGGGATTTCTGCTACCTAGGCGAGTAGGGTGTCATTTTCCACTAAATTTTGAACGCTGAATCCAATAAAATGGGTCCCAGAACAATTGGCACCCACTGGAAGAAGTAATGGGTCCAATTGGGTATTTATTACCCAATTTGATTATGTGTTTTCGGGATTTCTGCTACCTAGGCGTGTGGGGTATCATTTTCCACTAAATTTTGGACGCCGAATTCAATGATGTGTGTCCCAAAACGATTGGCACCCACCGGAAGAAGTTATGGGTCAAAATGGGTATGTATCCACCCGTTTGGTATGTGTCAGGATTTCTGGTACCTGGGCGTGTGGGGTATCATATTCCACTAAATTTTGGACCCTGAATCGATTGGAATGAGTCTGAGACCCGCCACACCCACTGTTTCCCCCATTCGAGGAATAACCAACCCGTGTGTAAGAATTTGCAGATTTTTTGATCTAGACACCATGAAACGTCCAGAAAAAAAAAAAAACCAACCAAAATGAGTCATCCATCATGTCAGTTCGCCATATTTCCTGGATATCTCTCATATATGAAAAATGCATGTGGTCCTGGCATTGTTCACTGTTGATTTGGGAAAATTATAGCACGCTTCATGATCCAGCTTCAAAACTAGTTTTTATTTTCTGAGGAAAACCTCAAATTTTAATTTAAAGCGATTCTCAAAATTGAAACTTGCTCAATTTTATCTCCTGTATTAGCACCAATTTAACTGGAAATTCTTCAATAATTTCGCATACAAGCTACTTATTTTAAATCAAATGAATCAAGTATCCGTGCAGCCCACTGAAACAAACATGTTCGGTAGGCCCCCTTACATTTATTACCATCTATTGGTTGTATTATTGATTCATGTTTTTCGCTTGTTCGGAAATAACCCGTTTCTAGATTGTCATGTCGTCGGTGAAGCGGCAACATGCTATAACTCAATTTTATCAACTTTTCAGGAGAGACAAAAAACTGAATAATTTCAAAACTACTTTCTTGATCCTAAAACTTGAAGCTTCCATGAATGGCTGACCCCCTTTGATCAATCTACACTAATTTAAACATTAATTTTCTACCAATGAAAAAGTAAGCTGAATTGTAGCATGTTGCCTCACTTTAGTATCAGTTACTATCAGTTACCATGTTGGCAGTACTGTTAATATTAGCACTGGAAGTGATTTTTTCGATAATCTGACTTCACCAATCGATCCGTCATGGAATTTTCTATAAAGATCGATTACTAACTCATTTTGGCCAAAAATTGAGTTACAGCATGTTGCCGCTTCACCGACGATGTTAGAAGTGTGGTGTTCATTCTGAAGAAGTGATGCAGGGATGTTTTCAGATTTGTCAAAACTCTGTCCCTTTGATAACATTGATGTACAAATATTGATCCTAATACTCGTACTTACTTGATTTGAGGGCGTATTTGTGATGGAGTATATTTCATTTACTTTTTAAGCCGAAATCAGCTTTCTCCTTTTTTTTTTAGTTTCTTACGCTTTCATCCTTGAATTGGCGGTCATGTTGACTGCGACAATGTGTTATTCTGCTTTTCCGCTTAGCTCCATGCCATTTATGCTAAGGGAGTGACCACACTTCTTGCTGGTTCTCGATCAGGAGGTGAAATTTCGCTATTTTCGGGCGTATACTTACCTACTTCCTTGTTAACAAAGATTGTTTAGTTTTTGAAATTTGGAATTAAGTATGTGGTAGTTGTTAAATGACGACAATAAAGACTAATCAGTGACTAAAGATTTAGTTCGATACTCACGCCGAAAATATTCACATCAATTGATGTGTGAATGGCTATGATTGATTCGCCTGTAATACCTAATCCAATAATTTGTCGTACCTAATTAGGGTCTTTCCCAGCCTTTCCTGTTGCTCAGATGTCCGGTGATGTCTTTGAGATTTGTTCCCTTTTCTTGTTTTCGCTATCTTTTCGTGCTATTTAATTTCTTCAACTTGATATAACGGTCCTGTAGTGGAAAAATTTTGTTCATGACATGACCGTCCTGGTTGGTTCTTCTCAGCATAAAATTTACGGCTACCAAATCCAAATTAAGGTCTCCTTGCCACTCTTGTCAAAGAATGAGGCTATTCAACGCTATTAAAGTGATCCAGTCTTCCATCGCGTGTTCGTTGTCAGTACGTACTGAACTAATTCTGTGAAGTATGTGGAACTTAGGGTCCAATATGTACAATATTTACTATCTAAGAAACATTTATTGTAGATACTATGCGTGAATAGACCTGTTGAATAAAGATATTTCACTAGTACAGTCGAACTTCGTGTATGACAATCAGGTTACAACTTTTTTTGCATGCCCAATCCACTAGTTGGATGACTTTTGGACCTTGCCGGTGGCCGGACAGAACAGACGGACACGTTCCGTTTGAGTAGGATCACAAATAAAGAAGTACAATAACTCGAAAGCGGGCATCTAAGAACAGCCGCTCTCTAAAGAAGAGGCATTTTTCGTCAGAAATGAACTGTAGAATCCAACCCCGGCTGGTGCCAGGATCCAAAATTTAACACCCTGCGAGCAAAAAGCTCACGATTTCAGAGTACCTATTAACATTTCACTGGAATTTCATCTCCACGCAGGCCGGTTAGTATAATGGAAGAGGATTAGGTAAATTCAAACGATACACTCATATTTCACCATTTTTTCACCTATATTTGTATTTGTTATAAGCTACCTACTTTATTCTTTCACAAAATTTTCAAATGGACCGATTCACTACTACAATAATTTCTTCATAAAAAGACGATGGAAGATAAAACATTGGCAGTGAATTCGAGTTCCCATTTTACGGCCAAAGTATCGTTTGGCTAGACGGATGTACAAAAATTGAACCAAATTATATAATTATAAGGTACTTTTACTCTCGTTACTAAATTAAAAAACTTTCATAACGTGCCTACTTTCTGCCGAATAAACAACGACTACTTTCCGCGTTACGATAACGATTCTTTGGTACTACTATTATTGTTTCGCGTTACTTGTAAGTAATTTTGCCTTCATACGTCTCCCTGCTTTTCTTGTGCAAATGAAACGGAAGAATCCGTCGAAGATTCTGAGGAACAATATTTTAACATACCGAAATTGGAAGATTTTGACTCTGATTTCGGTTAACATCGTTAAATAGGTACCGCACCGCGATAAACTTATGAACGAATTTCAATTACGAATTGTTTTTCCGAAACATGATCTACAAAATACATAAAACGTGCTCCTACACAAGAAAATAATTCTTTTTTTTAACGAATTTCCTCAATAAGAAACGTGATAACTTTCGCTTAAGCTCAAAAAGAAAGTGGTTATTATGAGAGTTGGAATGAGTTGAGTAATAACATCTATTTAGGTCAGGTTTGTCTTCTAGGAAGTGTTAGAAGTAATTCGGGCAACTGTAAAAGAGAAATAGCAATTTTTTGCATCGTTGTGGTCTAAAAGGACCAAATTGGATTTAACAAATTACAAAATTAAAATGAAAAAAAAAAAAAATTGAATAACTCCATCAGCGGAACGATTACTGTACCTTGAAGCTTTTGAAAGGGATATAACGTGCTTGGCACAGAAATTATGGTCCACGAGTTACAAGAATCAGACGCTTCCTGACATTTGGCTAAGACATACCTGACTGCCTCCAGCCGAATGTTGAATGAGGCTTGCGCAAGGCTGTCAAAATAAAGCTTTTCCAAATACTGAAGTCTGAGACTCGTATTTCAGACATTTCAAGGCTCTTTCTGCTCAAGACTGAACGTCTTGTTTTCTTCAAACTTGAGCTTTAAAAATACAAAAAATGAAAATTAGGAAAACAGATGAAGGATAGAAATTAGCATATCAGACAAGTTTGCTTATCCTTTGCTTCCAGCCTTTATAGGAAAATACAATTAATTATAGTTTAAGTGAAACCCATCTTTGATTGCTCTTCTGTTCTGCGCAAGGCTCATACTTCTCTCGTTTCCGGATCTATGTATTTCATTACATTCTACGTCAAGCAACTCCTTTGGCATTACAGGCAATGTTTTCTATTTACACATTTTTCAAGCACAAAATAGTGATTTTTTTTGTTCTTCGACTAGACAGGGGTAGAATTGACTAATGTTATTTCGTGGTATCACAGTCTTGTAATTTCGGGCGCTTGGGGCACGTTGACGAACTGCCGCTTTTCGGTTTGGCTGGCTTTGTCTCGGTGGTAGAACGGCTCGATGGTCGAGGGCATCGTGTAGAACCGGGATTTGTCGGCTGGCACTGGCGACGCGGCGTCGAGGCATTCGCAACTGAGACTTGAATCGCTCAGTCCTGTGTATTCGGGAAGGAGAAGTAGTGACTCGGAGGATTTCGTCGGCTGAACGTATTTGGGAGGTTTACGAGAGGATTTGGTACTTTGCGATGATTTTTGGCCTCGATCGATGTACCCGTAGCCGAAGCCGTAGCCGCCGAAAGCTTTGGTCGTCAGGTTGTCCCAGGACTTGGGCTTGGTCGGTTCGCGAGGCAGGGACGAATTGGACTTGATGGAGTGTTGTCGCGTCATTTCCGCTCCGCTGGGTTCCCAGTACAACGTGTCTGTGCTGAGTGACGTCGTGTACGAAGCTGCGCTGCTGTCGTTCCCCACCGCCTTCTCCTGCACGCTGTTCACCTCGCTCGAAGTACAAGAATGGAGACTGCATTGGCTCACCAGGTTCAAATACCTGAAACAAAAGCCCTCAGTATTAAAATCAGAGTTCGACCTTCGAATTAAGAAGGAAAATGGAAGGAAGGGGTGCCAACAACCCAGCTACCCACAACATTCCAAAAATACACTTATTAACTCTCAAGTGACATCGGTAATCGGCTCCGAACCCATCTGAATCGACTCAGCGTTCAGAATTTAGTGGGAAATGATACCTCACTCGACTAGACCCCCAAAAACTCATTTTTACCCATCCCTTGCCTTCGTTTGCGGCGATATGGTTGGAAATGATTTAGGTCCAACTATAGCCCAAACACCCGTCAGATATTCTAAAGCATAAGACAAGGTTTGGACGGCTGGTGGAATGTTCCGGATTTTGAATCTACACTATTTGTTACCTCGAGAATACTGAACAAAAGAGGAAAATAAATTAAGGGGATTTATGTTTTAATAAAACAAACCACACACCTGCGAATCCTGAAGCAGGGTTCAAGCAGAAATAAATGATGCGCATTCAACTGATGAGTTCAGAAAATGGAAAGCAGCATTAATTTTAATGTCTAATTTTGATGGTTGGAGGGAGCATAATGCATGTGAACTATAAGTGGCTACAATAAAGCACAATCAAGTCTAAACGCTGCTGTACAGGCTTAAGATCAAATGGTTGAGCATGAGGTGGCCACATGAATACGTGGATCTGACGATATTGGGACCAAACTTGTTGTTTGAACCTGAATGATGCGCAAGAGGCGATTTTCTACAACATTTTCGGTTATTCTAGCTACAGGTATTCTATTTACCACGGTGCGAAGTTGAAGCGTGTGTGTAAAACCAAACAAAAACAAACCAAATCAGCACTAAAACGACACAAGCTACAACACCACTGATGACCAATAACAAAAGACACGCACACACACACTACGAAAGGAACAAGCTCAGTTTTGTCACACCTTCGCCCCGTTTGGTGGTGATGGTGATGGTGGTGATGATGAGAAGAGCTGTTCTGGTTGGAAGACGACGAGGAAACATACCCTGAAGATCCACCAGACCGACTGCTATTCGCTTTTTCCTTCCATTCACCGCCTTTGCAGGAAAGAGAACAGACAAAAAGACCAAGAAAGAAGTTGAAGTTATTTTTTTATAGAGGATTTGATAACCTGTCAAAACCTGGGAACTGTGCCCCACACCAGTTTGCCCCAACGTATGAGAGTTTCCCGAACATTTCCGTGCTCTGAAATGTGGGCGAAGTGAGTGACCAATGCTGCAATTTACACTGAAAATGCTAACACCAAAACTGGCGTTCAAATGTCTCACCCTCCATTCTGTGAGGTGTATCTTTACAAGCAACACTAGTAAGTAGGTACATCATGCTCAGTTTTTTGAACGAATTATTTTTAAAGAAATAAAGAGTTTTTGTGTGAAGAAAAATAAAACTTGTCACTTTTATTTAGATATTTAGAGATTTTTTGACAGGGTGTTACTCTGACTGAAAATTCTGCTCAATGTAGATCGGAAAACCACCCAGTAAATTAATATAACTTTTTATAATCTAACTTTGTTCTGATATAAGACCACCGATGATGATATTGATAAATTTTTGTGAGAAATTTTAGCAAAAAGCTTGATCAACACCTACCGTGTTAGTTCAAAATTTCTAACAATTCTGCTTCAATGGTTGGAAATGATAGGTTTTGTCCCCTTATTTGATTACTTTTTCACCACCCGCAACCAGGTCAGCTCAAATTTAGTAGGTATCTATGCATTTTTCACCATACGTGCTAATTTCTCATGAAAAAATACTAGATTATACGGGGTGTCTCACGAGTTGTCGTACTCCCTTGAAATTGCCAATGTTGGAACTAGAAAAAAAGTGTTCGTGAGGATTACAGAAATGACAAAATTGGAGAGCGCGCAATTTTATTATTTAAGATTAGAAAATCTCGTATTTTATATCGCGCTTATGGATTAAACGCAAGAATTTATAAAAATAAGGCCCCTGAACCAATTTGATGCCCACTCTGCGAGCTTAGAAAGTTTTCTATAGCTGCTGAAAAATTAGCTTTTTCTGGTTATTTCTCCTCGTAATTCACACTGTACCTTAGAGAGAATGGAACGTGTCTCCTCGTAGAAGAAAACCGTGTTGGGTTGCGCGTTCTATACTATTTTTCCCTATCGTAACTCAATGAAAAACAACATTGTCTTCACTTCACAAGCATAACATGATAAATGTTGGCATTGCTGATGACACTATACATCAATTATAAATTTAAAATCAACAACTACACTACAAATGCTCTACAGGCAACGAGCGATCGGTCTACGCTTTTGAAAGAAAGAACACGAATATTTCCGAATAAACATCGTAAAATATCAAATAAACAGGTTGATGAAATGAAATAATTGGAATGGTATTACACAACTAACTCATATTGATACATGCCGTAAAGAAGCGACAATATTCGTCCTTATTGTGTGAACATTTAAATTTGATTTACTATCAAAGAGAAGAATGAGCTTGAATGAAATGTATGCCCTGGTGAATGAAAACGTTCCAGAGCATCGAGAATGATAGCACGTTTGTATTTCTAACATCAAAAGCTCTATTGTCGCAGGTAAAATGCATGGTAAGGTATCAACGTAGGAGATTTTGACGGTGAGTTGAAAGAAACTAAAATGTACTAAAATGTGTTGTGGAACTATGTTCCAAATTGAAGATCAATCGAGTTGATTGAGATTCATTTGTTATAAAACGAATATCTTCATTATTAGGCGTTGAAAGCCAACTATTAGAGCCACTTTTCGCCTCTTTGTCCGAGTCAAGTACGTCACACAAATATGAAATAATTAACTACCTCAAAATAAGGTCTTTTCCGGGCTTTGAAATCCCTAATTTCGATAAATGGCAAATAACTAGGAAATCCATCAACTACTTAAAAAAGTAACCCCACGTTTCATTCTTAATATGTCACAATTCATCGGCCCGACGAGCAATAGAGTGGATAGGATGTACCTACTGTATAAACAAACAGTTACGCGAAAATGCAGGAAATGATTGCACAACCAATTCTGTTTAATCAAAGTTGTCCTGTAACCGTTTCTTCATAGTCATCAGTTATTAATTTCATGCAAAACCCAGGAAAACTCACGGTTTTTATGCATTGAACCGCAAATTAGTTTTCTGAAACAAAATTTGTTCAATACAAAAATGACTACCGTTGGAAAGCTGAAGTTAGAGCGCACTTCTTACAGTTTTGCAATTTGAAAAATTGTTGCTCACAAAATTCAAAGAGAACGAATAACGAACGCTCTCTGAAGACAACATTTTGATTGATAGGTCGAAAATAGGAGAATTTGAAAAACTACTTTCACAGGATGATTTCGATCCAAATTTAGTTGAAGAATCAATTCCTGAAGTTTGGCATAGCTGTTGCATGTTGGCTCATCTAGGCCGAACCCTGACATTGAAACCACCATGGGTATAGTAGATAGATTTTCAATCAAAAACTTCGAATGTAACAGGTCTAGATATTATTTTGATTATTTTACGCAGTTTCTCAAGAAATACACACGACGTGTAATCTTATTTCCTCATTGTGACTCAGACCGGTTAATGCTGATACCTTGCCATGGGAACTAACATCCAGTCTCCTCTACGTAGGTAGACTTGGGAAGCCATGCCACATTGAGCTTCATGGGGATTCAATTGAAAAATGGCAAAAAATCGTTGCGACTCTGAGCCAAATTCAATTGCATCGTAAAAAAAAAAAAACGCTCAGTCCACAGAAAGCAGTCAGTCTAAAGTCATGCCGAGTCCCCCTACCCCGAGCGCTCTCAACGCTACTAGATTTCTTGGGTTTGTGATGGTGGCGCCTTCTCCTCGAAGGAACGCAATGGGAATTGCAGCAAGGGCTAGCCAAATCGTAGGCCTCGAGGCTCGTGTTGTCCTGGGGACTAGTCGCCGACTGCATGCACGGGTTGCAGTGGTGACTCTTCCCACCGCTGGTTTTCACTAAGACAGAACCAATCCCGGATCGGATATTCGACGCCAGTTGTTTGCGATTCAATTTTACGAGACACCAACGATTATTTTGCCAATGGAATCAATGAATGAAATTAGGCTTACCGCATCTCCGTGGCAGCAGACATGACATACATCTTTCGGCGAAAATATGCAAACCATATTACAAACCAGCTTTATACAGCAACCACGTGGATGAACCAATTCTAAACCAACCTTGTTCGAGTTCAGCTGATTATTATGGATATGGAAAGGGTTAGCTCTGAACAGTTCAAACTACAGGCAGTCAATTATGTATGAGAGACGTGAGGAGATAGGAAATTATGTTCATGGTTGGCGTTAAAGTTACGTGGGGGGGGGGGGGGGGGGTGTATCCAGCAAGGACTGTGAATCGACCAAATGTGAAATTTTACTCGCGTTTTGAAAGCTTTGGTCGTGAACATTTGAAACTATGTTGACTCACATCAACTTCCACCTCCTGCAAAACAGCTGTATTTACAGGAAAATATTGCCGGGCAGTAATTTTTCTTTTCTGAAATGGAACGCGGAAATAACGGTGAAAACACAGACTCCTGCTACGATAAACAGAGCCGAGCTTTGGATTTGAGTACAACGGAGGGCAGCGAGGTGATTATAATTACCTTTAGGTGGTTTAGAGCTCGTTGGGACTGCAGCAGCTATGCCGTTGTTCTGGTGGTAGCCCCTGGACTCGTGGAGAATGCCAGATGCGGAACATCTTCTCACGACACCTTTAGCGTGCTCGGGTCGTGTGGGATAAGCACTGGAAATTGATTTTCTTTCTTTAGTGATAACAAAAGTAGCCAATCAGTTTTGGATCTGGTAAGACTACTGGTCAAGGACGACTGGTAAGAAGGGGCCGAATAGTGAGAGGGGGGGATGTTAGTCTTTCTGCCAGGCCAAAATGACTCTGTTCTATTAGCTCTCCAATACGCTTTGAACTAAGACTTTTGTTGGTTTAAATGATATCTTTAACAAAGTTTCCATTATTAGCGCTGTTCTATTGATAGTCGCGGTAATTGACAACATAATTTTTAAAGGAATCATTAAATGTCTCATGGTGATTAAAGTCTTCAGGGAACATCATGGTCTTCTAGTCAACAATCTTCAAGGTACTCCTTCTGCAACATTGGGGGTGAATTGTTTCAAGCCGTCTACGGTAAGAGGGTCTTTAGTCAAAAAGTAGCTCTCATGGCGGAGCTATGATCTACTGATCTACGATTTCGGCTTGTTCTCCAACCAAACGCATATTCTCAGTAATAACCACCTAATTTTCCGAGTTTTTTAAAACAACCACCTCTACCAGATCTTACCTAGACGGCCAGGCTTGGACGTACTCCCGGCTTCCATGGGGTGCCTGTATGACGTAAGCTCGGCCATGTTGGTCGACGTAGGTCGGTGGGTGGGGGCGGTAGGCCAACACAAGTGGTGGTCCAAATCCAGGTGGCGGGGTCGCTCGGGCGACGTCTTCCGTCGACATCGTCGGTCGACAAAACCCAACCACTTCACCTGTAAGGGTAAGCATAACAAGTTAGGTTTGATTTGGTTAGATGGGATGAAGTGAAATAGCCATTCAGTTTGAACTATAAACCATGTAAAATTTGTTACATGGTTATCATATTTAATATGATCAATATGACGTCAGAAAATAAAATAATATTTACACGTATTCAATCAGTCTGAGTCAGCTGTTTTCTTAGAATTAGGCAAATTACAACATTTACAGCCAATTTATCAGTAATTTGAACAGGAAAACAAGCTTCAATATTAAAAATAGTTTTGTTCAATTTATGGCCTTTTCAAGTAGGTTAAAAAAAAGCAAAATTGTAATTAATTTTTAATAACTTGCGTTAATTTAGAAAACAATTTCTTTCATTTAGTTTAGTTATACCCTCATTTCGACCTATTTCATAAAGTTTATACCGAGAAGTTTATAAACTAATTTTTAATTTGGATCAGTTGTACTTGATCAAATTTTTTCAAAATGAAGAACAGATGTTGGATGACTTGGCAGCCTTTTAATGGGCCCAACTCCTTCACAACTCCTCCACAGCTTCTCTCCGTGAACAACGTTATTATAATCATATTTTAATTAAACTTGCTCTTAATTAGAAACAGATAATACATTTTTATCTACAAATCTGCCACGCTTGGGAGTAGGAACCAAAAAAAGATTAAGCAAAATAGAAGGTTGTTGTGGAACATGTTTTCGCATGTTGAAATATACGGGAGATTGGGTGCTGCAAAAACGAGATGTGTCGATATGGGGTGTACCTCCATGTACAGGGGTAGGTGTGATGAGTTCTTAGAAATGACTGGTGTGTACTGTACAGGTATTCGAACAATATTCAATGTACGTGGATCATGAATCTAAAACATCGAATGCATGCAGTTCTCACGCTGTCCGCGGCGTTGTTGTCATCGAAAGGAATGTGTCAATTATCGCTGCTATACTTAGAAGTCACTCCAAAGATTTAAAAATTGAGTAAAAGAGTCTACAGTAGCGTTGAAAAAGTAGAAAACTGTCCGTTTCATGGGATGTTTGACTTTTTTATCCGTTCTTTTGGGCAATTTCATCCGTGTGTGGAACTTACAAGGGGTGAGTAGAGTGAAATGAATTCCAGAAAATGGATGCACACTCGGTCCTACCTTTGGGCACCTGAAAGTACTCATAGTGGTGACAGCAGCAGGTATCATACGGCTCTTCTAGGGAAGAATATGCCACTAACGAAAAGAAAAATTGTTTGGCTGATTGATTGAACAAAGTGTAATAATATCGACTTTGGTTTAATGTTTGATCAACAACAAAAACTGATGTGGTGAAGCATACTTAAGGAATGAAGTCTATGGAATTTTTATAATACGTATGTCACTATTTTCTGGGCTAAGACTATGTACTGAATGAAGAGCATACCATTCTCATGGGAAGGCGAAGACGAATCGGTCGATTTGCTCCCCTTCTTCCGAGCAGGAAGACTGTGAGTTTTCCATTTCCCCTCGATCACCTGGCAATAATAAAGTTGATCAAAGTATTTCCCGAATGACCACAAACAACGATTTTTTGGATGAGCTAAGAGAATGACGACTGGTAAAACTATATTAGAAATCAAGTGAGTACGACGCCGCCAATTTCATCTTTATGTTCCAAGTCCTTCCCTTGGATGACATTTTGGATAGTACTATTTTTGATCTTTTACATCAAGCGTAAGAAACATAAAATAACAATTTTTAACCTAATAAACTCTCTCACCTCTTTTTCGCGGAGGCTCAGCCGTTCCAATTCAGTCATCTTCGTTTGAAGGAGCCTTTGTAAGTGGATATATCTCATATGAAGTTCAACCTATAATCAGAAATGATGTAAGCATTTACAATACGATACAATACAATTACACAATACACCCTCGTTTGAGATTGTAAGTACCAAAACCAGAACCTCAAAGCTCGTATATATGGATGTTAGTGAGGGAAATAAGTCAACGTGGTGATTAAAAGGAATCATTTTTCTTGAGCTTTAGGAGATTTCAATTCCGTTATAGGGGAAGAAATAATCATTTTTAAAGTAACGGTAGTAAATTACCTTTCGCACGCAGTCTTCAAAAAGTACCACCATTCTCATTCTACCATCACAATTTTTAATGAAATTAACTAAAGTTTTGTGGTCCGTTTTCTCCATGTCGTGACCATTTATGGACAAAATGACGTCTCCTAAAACAGAATTTCGTTCATATAATGTTAATTATGAGATACAATCGTAAAGTGATTGTTGTCGATCAGACAAAAGTACCTTCTCTCATTCCTGCTCTGTATGCCGGTCCGTCATATTCTACGTAGTCCACGTATGTGATCATTTCAATCTCCTGTTCCTTTTTGTAGTGGATGCCGTAACTCTGAAAACGACGAAGAGCTCCATTAGTACGAGTCCATCTGATGGCAGCCTCTCGCTAATTCGATGTCAGGCGAGGAAAACTTTGAGCAAGGGGGTTGAAGGGGGTTCAGTTGGGTGACTTTGACCTTTACCATTTCACCCTCATTCCACGTGTCTTGCCACCCCCACACGACACGTGGCCGCCCTTACCGCCCCAAAGAGGTTTACGATCGCTAATTTCATCCAAGTCGAAGATTCAAAGGTGTTACATACTTGAACGTTTTTTCCACCGCTACTGGAGGTTCTTAAAGGATGACTAATTGTTGGATGTTTTAATTGATTAATTCTACACTATAAAAAATGAAATAAAAAACGGATATTCTCCCAATCGGTTACGACTTGAAGCCCTTAAACAATTAGATACCTACTGATCCTGGGAGACTATAGAACTGTTCGCCTCAAGCATCACATCTTCACTACTAGGCATGGAATATCTGACCGGGGAACAGGAACAGAACAGGGCATGTCATCAGATCCCAGGGACGAGCGTCGTTGATGCTTGAGAACTCATTTGATGGGTATGATCTATGAACTATGATCTAGTCAAGGGATGGATTCCTCCTTGAAAGAGCTGCATCGATGATGGAGCCACGACTGATCTACATAGTTGTCGGCTGAACATACGATGCACATACTGGCCTCTTTAGGCCGCTATTACCAACCGCCAGAGACAGTAGATGGGAATTTTTAGAGATGTTTTCAAGATAAGGTTCACCTGCGATCGCAGTGGGAAAAAACAGGTAGCAATGCGAAGAGTTCGTGTCGATTGAAATAACTAATGAAAAACATTCATGAACGACGGATGGAGACCACCCTCCTCAGTTGGGGAGTTGGCAATTTCTTTCTAAAAGTATAAAATTATAAAAATTCTATAAAATTCGTTTCTTCTTGACACCATCCTCAATCATGTAGAAATAAATATAGGCGTTTAGTCTGAAGTGGGTGACATTTACACTTACCTGTAACGTGAATCCGTAGGAATTATTGAATTTTTCTACTATGATAGTCCTACGCCTTCGGTCCTCTTCTGGCTTGGTAACTGTCACACGGTCAGGCTTCACTCTCTCCAATATTTGGGACTGCAACAAACAAAACAAATTCTGTTTAAAACATCGTTGTTAGATACCACCGTACATTGAACAAGAAGTACATTGGTACTTCCGGTGATAAGAAAGAAGGAAGCGTCTGCTGAGTTCATATCCATATAATACTTAGTTATCCCAATAAAGCATGTCGATAACTGCGGCTCAGCGATAACGAAGAGAAAGTTAACAACGTTTCGTGTATTTTTTGTATTGATATGGAAATCATTCGCGACTTGATAATCCAGAAATACCAGGAAAACAGCGTTAAAATAGACCGACAATAATTCAAATTCCTCGGAACACAAGAGAGCTCTGGATGAACCAAATAGTTGAAGCTTTTAAACGGGCTTCCTGGTAGAAAGCGGGAGTTTCTGAAGTACTTCATTCTTGACAAATGGGGCCCGCTAATTGTCGTCTCCTCGAAGAAGCGCTTCTTCAAATAAAACCGTCTGCGAGAACCGAGGACTCAAGACACGAAGGCAGAATTTCACCGCACCTGCGTAACCCTATAAGTTTTGAAGAACGACTGGAAAGTTACAATTCGAGATAGAAATGCAAATTATAAGGTTCAGGTAGTAGACATTCTCACTGCATGAAATTATTTTTTAGCCGATAGGCGTTCAAAAACGATGACAGCACCGCAAATAGTTTTCTAATCTGATTCATTACGTTCTGTAGAAGACGTAACGTTATGAATTCGCATGTTGATTTAGATGCAGTCAGTGTCCTTGCAGCGCCTTTAAAATAAATTGACTCCGTGACGTATTCAATCAAGGACTTGACGTTAGTCATCGTTTTCCATTCGAAGAATATGTGTCAAGACTCGAAATGCGCAATGTCACCTGCGGCTGAGTCGTAAACTATAAACGACCCAAGGAAACGTTGGTCGCATAAAATATGAACGGGACTAGGTTTTCACCATAGAAGGACAAGAGACGCAGCTCGAACTGTGCGGACCGCTATATTGAAAAACCGGACGCCGATTCCTTAAAGGGATACAGTCGCACAGGGCAGGAACGACTAAGCGGTATTGTCACCCGTAAGAGCGTAGATTGTAGGTTGGTATTATAGAATAATATAAATACCGTGACATCAATTGATTATTGTCTCTACTGAGTCCTCCTAATTTATTAAAATTTAAAATTTCATATAATTGCCATCGGAATTTAATTTGACATTAATAATTCAACATTGACATTTGTAATTATTTCAGTTCCGAATTTTAAACAATTCGTGAGTCAACTATGGAGTTCCAAGTGCCTCATTGCTTTGTTTAATTGACACAGAGGACGCCCCGGTAGGCAGCGCCTTCGTTGGAAGGCGCGATCTTACACTTGCCTCAAGAGAAAGAGTCAACAGAATGTATTTCCGCGTTCAGGTTTATTGTACTTTCTTAGACTCCTTATTTAGTCAACCTTCAACATTTTAAGATGAACCAATGCTAATTACACAAACATCAGAAGGATGATTAAGGACATTCTAATATAGATGAAGAATAAAAAAGGAGATGAGAAGTCTGGATACCAGTCGAGAAAGACCTTACCCAAGACGTTCAATGAAAATGATGGAATGTTAACACCAATTTTTCTGGCGATTTACCCAGATTCGAGCTCGTAGAGGGCTTCTTATTGGCAAGGAAGCAAAAGAACCCAAAGCGTTTGAATTCTCCACACTTAAGGTGGACGTTTGGAAGGAGAATCACTAACTTTTTGGTCTAAAAAGAATACATTGAGAATAAAGACGAGAAAAGAACATAGTTTGAAAGAAATATTTCCAAAACTTGTTTTAGGACGGGTGCTTGATCTTGATCTAAAGCAGCCGTAAAAAATCGTTCAAATTGAATACAACTTGACATTGTTCCCTTGGAAATCGGTATTTACGAATAATTATCACTAATATTCCTCCTTTTTTTGAAAAAAAAAAAAAAAAAAAAAAACATTAAAACAAGGTGAATCACGCATACAATTAATTGGTTGGTTATTCTTTGTTTTTTGTTGGATTCCCGATGCAAGAAGTTAGATATCAGTATCTAAAATTTATACTGAAATCAAGGAGCATTCACTAAAAATTTTGTATGATGATAGTACAACTCATACTTTTCACGTATTCCATTGCAAGAGTACAATAAATGTTTGGCATTTTCGGTTTTGTGTTCTAGTGGAGTATCTCCGTAAAAGTGTGATGTTATATTCCTCATCTCGCGATAGGTATATTGCTTTCCTATGCGGTCGTGCGGAGAAAAAAAAATTCTGTGAGAAAGGGTAATTTACATGTGATTGTAATACTCCGAACTAATGCGCACGCTACGCAATCTTCCCTCAGCGGCGGACAATCACAATGGTCCGGGACTTTGATGAATGAGAAAAGGGACTGGAAAGCAGCCTAGCGTGACTGAGTGTGTGCTTCTCTTGAGAACGTCACCCTTTATCGAGTGCCACTGTTCTTTCCTCCAGTTTTGAATTTCTCAGGCCATCCGGACCTCAACATAACAATTTCAACAAATTAGTTCAATTTGAGTTCCCTTCCGTTGTACATGAATAAAAAATGAACAACGGAAGTTTAGATGAAATGATAAGGTTGTGACTTACGGGAATATTAATAAACATCTCTCTTGAAAGGTTGATCGAAATCGTCCTTCAACTATCCTCGAATCGCCGGTTCTCTATGAGTTAATAAGTTATTAATTCATATATATTTATTTAGGAAAAAGTGAGTTTTGGCGAGGAATATAACTTTTGTGGAGACCTGCCTTAATTCCTTACCAAATTACCGACAAGAAATAGGGAAATGCCTTTTGTTTGTGTGCAAAATGATATGAACTCAAACGGTAAAGTTAAGAGACGTATCAGTTCTAACCAAGAAAAAACATTTTCACTTGGGTCCTGTAAATACGAGTACGTCGGAGTTGGCTCAAAAATCGTCATTGTAAGGTTTTTCACTTCCAGCGCACCTTTGTAAATCAAAACGCTGCAAATTCTTTCACAGGGAATTCCTTGGACCAGGAGCATGGAGACTCATTCCTATTGATTCAGCGTCCAAAATTTAGTGGAAAATGATACCCCACGCGCCTAGGTACCAGAAATCTCGAAAATACGCATTCGAAACGAGTAAGTAGATACCCGTTTTAACCCATAACCTCTTCCGGTGGGTGCCAATCGTTCCAGGACCCATCTCATTGGATTATGCGTCCAAAATTTAGTCAAAAATAATACCCCTCACGGCAAGATCGCCGAAAATCTCGAAAATCCATTTTCCAAAATACATTCCATTATGACCTCTACCCACCCCCCCAAATTTGGTCCGATTGGGCTGAAAGTTTTGAGGACCAACTAGAGCCAGGAACGGGTTCCTGAACCAAATTTCAGATTTTTAGAAAATTTTCTTCTACCAAAATTGGCGTGAACGGCGGATGGACATTTTCTTATTTTGATGTAGACATATTGAAACGTTCAGGGAAACATTTTGGGCCAAATCGGAGAGATTTAATTTTTGCATGAAAACATTATTCAAGAAATAACCAACCAAAATTAGACCCTGAGAGTAAAAACAAATTATTCGTTGATGGTGAATCACATCGTTCCAGTTATAGCGTTCTTGGTTGAGCGAAAGAGGTACGTAAATACTAACGAAACCTCTTATAACTGGAAACTGGTTGTTGCCCAAGTTATCTTGCTTGCCACAATTTTTTACTCGCTCTCCGACGGTTTACGAGTTCTTTCAAAGAATCCGTGTACAGTGTGCCTTAAAAAGCCGTCCATTAGTTTTACGACTCAAGAGGAGGTCCGGAGAGTAATGTAGTTACGTTTAGGTATTGATTACTCAAAATTGGCCAAGTATTTCGAGAATTTCGTCAAACGCTGTCGAACCCGAACCAGTTCTGTGGGTAAATGAAAACGGCACCCGGGCCAATATTAATTTGAGCAATCTATGTGAGTGGTAACAAAAGGGAGGCGGGCTTCCCGATTTGAGCGATTAATGTTCATTTTTTTATTTGTTTTGTAATATATGTTATAAAGTTTAATCGAGTTACTTTTACTCAGTATACACGTTTAATTGCTCAGTCCCTAATGGCGAGTGGCGCAGCATGAAACCTCCAAAGGTTGGTTTCGGAGTAATACGGTTTTCACGGGAACCCCACGGTGATAATTGCTTTATCTCTCTGGTTCTACCTTGCGTTTTGCGGCAGCAACCTACACCCCCTCCCACCAAACACCGCTCACAACCTTATAATGGGATCATTATCTCAACATGTGCAAGAGAAGCTTCTGGCCTCTTTTTGGCTCTCGTACCAATTAAATCCCACACTAAACTTTCTTCTGCTTATGCGCGGTTAAATAATTGCGCAGTCACAATGAATTCCAAACATCTTCTAATTGAAAGAATTCACTTTTTCTGGATCCAAACTTTCGATTAAGAGTGTTTTAAGTGAGACATAGATGTGCATTAATCCACCGAATGTTCGTCTACAATGGTTCATAGCAATGGCGCGTATAGTACGAGTATCGTACGTCTACGTCAGTTAGAGTAAAACGGTGCAAATTATTTCCTAATTATACGAGTATATCATTTTAGATGAATGCCTACTGTCTAGTTTTCCAGAATATAGAAAAAGGACTAAGTGAAATTATTATAAATTATTATAAATTATTATTATTATTATAAATTATTATAAAATATTATTATAAGTTATAAATTATTATAAATTATTATAAATTATTATTATAAATTATTATAATTATAAAATATTATTATAAATTATAAATTATTATAAATTATTATAGATTATTATAAATTATTATACTACTTTATTTTTTCATTTACAATTCCCACTTTCAAAATACGTATTTTGCTCCATTCCGGCTTTGCGGTTTCGGTTGCCGGCTAACTCCGGTGCCCATCTGAATCGATTCCCTACATATTTTTGCCCAAAAAAGTATGATAATCTGTATTCAAAATAATACAAGTTGAAAAAATACCGTAGCTTTTTTGGTGTCAAATAACCTGCAATGTTGTCATTATCAGCATTATCATTTCCTTAGAAGAATAATATGCGGTTGCATTTTGGATCCGAACCCCCTTTTTTATAGCATCCCTCGTCCCTCTGTTATCCCTCGACGGAGATCACTTTCTTATTCCTTCCGGCCAAAAGCCTTCCCTCAGCCATAATGACGCAGTGCTCCAAAATAAATGTCGAGTTGATTTATGTCGTTCTCCATAATGCATCAGGCGTCTTCTTTTAAATCTCCTATTGTTTACAAGGGACGTTGATGTTCACTCTCCGTTGCTTTCATGTTGAGCCTTCACCTCGTGAATCCACCCCAAAAGTCAGGGATATGAACGCAGAATAGAATAATAAACTAAGAGAGCGTTTTTGGGGAACGTCAGTCCAGGATGATTTTCTGGGTGGTATTTTTCCATTCGGATACCGATGTTTTCTCGTTTGGTTGCGTCTTGTGTTCATCCGACAAACTCGAGCAGATGGCTCTCACAGCACAAAAACCTCACAAATGGTCCGAAACGCCCGACAGGTGAACAGTAGAACCGCCAACCAGATATTAGAGACGATCAACCGAAATAGTTTTCTTCCTCGGATAATTAGTTTTCTAGTTCGGTCGGAGAGTTTCTACCAACTCGCGAGGGACCAAGACGTCAGCGCTGTGCAAGATATTCGAGTTTTCTCAAGGCATAACCACCTAACGCGTAACCGACTCGACCCCCATATCGCACGTATTCTTGTGAGTATCAATAGAGCCTAGTTGATTTCTAACACAACAGGCGAGTGATTCAACTCGCAACTCCACGAAATTGTTTATTGCGTAACTAGAGCTGACAAGCGTTCTGTGTGAGTCGATTTTGAACTGTAGCCTTTTACAAAACTCAGTACATACTTTGACTCACTAGGTCACGCAACTAGAATGATGAAGAAAAAAAACCACAGAACTTTTAAAACAGGACTTTCATGGAAGTAAGATCCATAGCGAATGATTGTGATTGAGCTGGGGCGGATAAAAAAGAGCTTTCAAGTTTTCCGTTACTGAGTTAAATAAAAACCTCTCTCCTTCGTCGAAGGCTTTAGCAGTATATCGGTTAAGTAACTTTTGATCTTCAATCAATCACCACCGCCATTGGACGGGAGTCTCTCAATTACGATTTTTTCTTCTCACAGGCAAATTCAAACGACCCGCCACAGAGACATCTCGAGATTTTCTCTCCACAGAAGCTTTTGAACTGCCCAGGACAGAAATAAAGGATAAAAAATCTGACGAAGAAGGTACCCTGACGGAAGATTAGAACGGTACTTTGTTTGAAGATGGATCGAGGGCTAAAGGAGCAGAAGGACCCTTTTCATTTCGCTTAATGTCCGTATAAATCCTGCCACAAGCCCTGCTGTTCATAGAGGAAGGTCAACGGGTCGGTGCTACTGAACACACTCAAATGAGCAAATGAATGAGGCTGCTGAATATATAAAGCGTGTAATTCATTGCTCGTGAGCTGCATTGGAAAGATGATTTTGAAGAAAAATCGTTCGAAGCTCTCAGACGGAGTAAAAAAGAGGTGATTACCCTTTCACCCTTCAAGCCGCATATATCATACTGACTTTAAATGAGCTCCGACTTCCTAATTACTTGAATGAATTTATGCGGAGTTTAAATAAGGGTGAACCTCCCTTATTTAGTTACAACGGAGGCTCATAAAAATTTTCCCGCAGGTTTTGCTAGTGAGCAATGTGTATAATTTGTATTCGCGCCCTTAAGTCTGAGTTAAACATAGCAAAGTAACTAAAACGTAACAAGACTAGTTATCGCTTGAAAAAAAGCATTAAAAATTGACAAGAAAATGAACGCTGATAGTTGAACGACTTCTGACAAGGTAGGAGAACACGATCGAGCGATACAAATGCATAAGCAGGATCCATTTCTCAAATGAATAACGAATCTGCGACACTATTTCTTCCGCGTGAAGTTCGAAACAATAGTAACTTGCCGACTGCGAAAGGTTTTTCACGCTAAATCCATGTTGATTTCATCCATTGTGAGCAACGGCCCGGCGCATCTTTCGCAAAGCGACCTTGTCTTTTCTTTTCGACACGACCATCATAACGGAAAAATTGCCGGCGAGGATAATTGTGAAGAAGATTACCCACTTACCTAGTATCAAATCGCATCTTCACTGTGATGTCAGATAAAGCCGTTGCGAAATTCCTGAGGCAAGGAGAAATTTCTTAACGGGGCGTTCTAATGTAAAAAAGAAAAAAAAACTTTCGAGGTGTTTTCAGAATTGGCACGATCCCGCTGACAGTGTTCCCGCATAGAGGCAGGAAGACCTTGCACAAGGCCAACGCATCTTGAATCCGCACTCGAAAAACCGGTTGGTCAATAGGCGCGCGTTCAGTGTCTTCTGCATATACGAAAGAGAGAAAGTCAGAAGCCGACCTTTTCACCCGACACGCAATCGCAGCTGGCAAATGTTGGTGCCATCAAATTCAGGTGATGCAATGACTGAACCTCACTCGATAAAATGACTGTATCTGAATAAAAACGAAGGGTTGAGAGAATCAAGAGAAGACGACGTTGTGGAGCCTTACGACTTGAACCTGTGGATGAGTGCTCGGCTGAGAACCTTCTGATTTCAGAATGAGCCCGAAGACTTGCGGCTAGTTTGCTAAAGTGTGCTAATTTTTGTGTAGATCTAGAGGAAATTATTCCAGAAAAAAGGTACAATTTTTTGAAATAGTTCTGATTCATGTAGACGGGCTCGCGTCATTCTTGAAGAGAGACTCAAGACGCGTTTTCCTTCGTCAAATGATTGAGGGGTGGTCGAGAAAGAGGACGAATACCCTGAATGTGAGAAGAATAGGGCGAAGAAAACCAGAAGAAAAGAGCTGAAGGACCCAAACCTCTACATTTTATCTCATAAAGAAAGGAGAGAAAAGAGAAAAAGTTGGGGAAACCCTTTTGGAGACAGGTTGAGCCCTTCGGTGATGACGAGGCGAGGAAGTGACGCCACTTTTCATTTTGCTCCCCTCAACACAGTCTACACTATACCTAACTCAGCCTTCTCCACTTTCCAGCCATGCGCTGCCGTTGTGCAACCCCGGAGGAAAAACAAAATTTTAAAATATTGAAGCATTCTCGTTCACACAAACAACGAATCGATTTCCAGTATCTCCCGATGGATACAAGTACTCCCAAAAGAAGGTTTTGGCTCGCTGACAACTTTTTAAAGTTGCCAGAGAGTAACATCTCGTGGTCGTAATGTCCTGTGAGTGGAAAAGGTTCTCATCTGCCCAGAGCGGTGGCAAATTCGAAGTAGGTACAATTTACGCATGTTATATCCACTATTTCTGAGATACCTGTACGATGCATGACGAAAAATGCCGCCAATGTCTGCCAAAAAATACAGCTACGGCAGCGGTTTTCCGTAGAAAAAAGCTTCAACACATATTTCTCTCTACTTCCGAGCAGAGACTGCGATCCCGATGTATTGTCGAGCTTTTTTGAATCTTATTCAACATTCTTTCTACTCGTCAAATTGCCACCCAAACAGGTAAGCAGTCAGAAAGACACGTTGAGTAGTGTAACAAACGCGCTCAGTTGGTGCTTTTCATACTGGAATTAGCTTGCACCAAAATGCTTACTCACCATTTCAATTGAATTGTTGCAGATCAAACCGCCACTAACACCGAACAAAATGAACAATGTCCCACTCCACTCAATTTTTTATAGGATTGTTCGCAAAGGTATAATAAACTTACACGTTTAGCAGTTAAGTTTTACGGCCTTTTGTTCCTGAAGAAGAGCGTTTCATTTAATTGTGGGGATTTTTTTTTTCTCGTGAGTTGATCATACGGCTGCCGTCCAACTAACATTCCACTGTCGAGCCCTTAAATCGAAATACCGAACAACAATGTCTCGCAGTCGTAAAATTATATTTCTGTACCTACAAAGGAATTTCCTGTAAGAGAACTATCGCATTTTTACGGACTTGAAAAATAGTTTGATTAAAAAAAGCTGGGGAATATGGTTGGAAGGAAAATTCATAATGTTGAGCCTGTCAAACAACGCAAATGAGAAGCGCTGAGACAGGTATATTGATCTTATAATCTGGAAGAGCTGACATATCCATTGGCCCTAACCAGCAATAATCCTCTCACACTTTGAGCATACTTGTACGTGTTGCGTATTGTATTGTTTGTACGAAAAATCGCGAGACTTTATAAAAAATCCAAGCACATTTCCCATTGGTCAATACTTTTCACCGATGAAGAGGACCGTGCGAATTGAAAAAATCATTCATTGTGGAGTGAAATGGCAGTTTCCCACATATTCTGATCGATACAATTACACAGCCTGGTCATCCTTTTCAATTCATCGTAAATCCCCGTCTACAAGGTTTTCCTGTTAGGCTCCACAAAACCCATTTTTCAACGCCACGCCCTGTCATGAAGCCCGACGCAGTCTGAAAACAGCATAACACGGGAAAACTTTCATCCTTCACAACGTAATTTTTTTTTACCGCCTACCATTCTCATATCAAGGCGTAAAGAAGATGAAGCGGAAAAGCTGTTATATTTCATTCCTCGAGGCTGTATGGAAAAGCTGTTCAAATCGCTTCATATTCAGACGATGATTTTCACTTGTTTTGAGAGAATGAATAAAAATAAAGCGTGAACTGTGTTTTTAGGGCGGAACAAAGGAACATAGTTAACGATTTTTTGGGTCTTCTCTGCAAAACACGTCACGGGATCACGCTCTCTTTCCTGTCAGACAGCTCCCCGCATTTCCGCGCTTCTGTAATCTGTTCGTTACCTTATATAAATATTGAGGAGCAGGTGACGTCTATAAGACCTCTCGGTTTGACGGTGAATGTCTCGTCTGCTGTGTCCGAGTCTACAAATAGCCCTAAATCTCAACTGAACCGTCGGAAAACGCCATTGATCGAGGTGATCGGACTAAAAATAATTTATCCACGTTTAAGGCCAAAATTGAGTCTTTTGGGAATTAGAGATTTTTGTAAGCATTTTGGAAGATCTTTTTTGGCTTAGACGGTGGAAAGAGGACACAGATTTTTGGATTCTGAGTCCACACACTATAAAACGTGAAAAGAAAACGTTTGGTTGAGGTAGTTATGTACTAACTTGTAAATTTTGGATAAAATCTAGTTTGGGAGCGGAGAAAATAATTAAGGGACAAAACCTTTAGGATGATGAAGTTCGAACCGGTAAAAATCCAAATTTGGATTTATCAAAATAATCATTGAGCCGAGAATAATTATCTCTACGTTATGAAGATATCGACGGGATTGTCACTACGCTTCCTGGAATTCCGGAAGGAACTGGCAAGTCGTGAAGAGACTGCGGTTGTTCAATCCGTGACGTGATACTCCTACAACCTATGGGAAATCCGCCGCTTTTTCGATTGGGCTAATCGTTCGATTGGCGAGTCCCTTCACGTTCTCATTGTACGTGCGGTCTACCCAGTCATCAGCTGAACGCATTTCCGATTGTAATTAGCGTAGAGCCCTTTCATCCATCAGGATTATCCACTGCCCCTTTCAGCATAGGGCAGCCCTAATAAATCCCACGACACGTTCAGAAGCCAAATCGAGCATTGAAGAGCGTTGATATTGATATAGAAATTTATGGCATCATTCTTCGGGTGCGTAAATCAAGATTTTATTCTCACGAATCACGGGAACGTAGTTGAATCCTCAAAATGGAGTGAACTTTTTGAATTTATCCCGGGTTTTTCCTACATTTTGGTAATGAAACAGCCATGTTATCAAAGTGACTGCATTGCACTTTTTAATCGAAAATAAATTCTCTACCAAAGGTCAAAATGAAATTCGTGACAAAGATAAAGCTGATACGCAAACTTTTGACAAAATGGCAATTTGGTGAGTATTTACGAGGGTGAGGAGGTAATTTAAAAGTGGTAATAGACTTTTTTATGTAGCTAGATCCTGTTTGAACAAAGGTACCTATCCTTGTAGTTGAATGCCCGAGCTTTCCAAAACTTGATTAATACAGATTTGTGGTGAGAAAGGTGAGCTCAATAGCAAGAAAGATAGGATTAATTATAACTGTACAGTCAACAACAGCACATCAAAAAAACATTACTACTATAAAGGATGCAAGCTCACCCCTTCTTGACTATATTACTATTTAGATCGGTAACCAAGCTCTACATTATTTTCCCCCACTCCTTATGTTAGCCCCTCCGTAGATCAGGAAAGCGGAAGCACGATAATCATCGTCAAAGCACTCGACAAAGTTGAGGCAAAATGTGGGTCGCGGTCGTTATCTGTACGAGGAACGAAAAAAGTTTTCAGCGGTTTCTGTTGGTCCTTGTATCTTGTTACATCGTCGGTTACATCAGACAGTTGAGGACGACCGCGATGTCAGCGGGTGTATAAGTGATAAAATCTCTATTTCCAGCTATTCTCTTAGTCTATAAAGTACTTCACGAGCGTGTTAGAGATGAAACAATCTCAACGCTTGATTTTCCACGCGTTGTACCTAGTCATCAGGTTTTTGTCTACTGCTGAGCGAGCTCTGGTAGCTCGGAAAATCTCAGTTCCATTAGTAATTTTGATGGTTTGGGCCACAACGGGATGTGAGTAAAAAACTGTTAATAGTTTTTAACTTCAGCAATATGTACATGGAAAAGTTGAGACCAAACCTCGCCAGATGAACAAATATGGACGATAATCAATCAATTTACAATGTGCAGGACCTGTTATCGTTTTGCTGAGCTATTTCAACTAGTATGTAACAAGTTAACTAAATTCTAGAACCTTCATGCCATGTCTTATCAGGAAGTGTGCATGGGGCAAACATGTGAAAGGTTAAGGAATTTTTCTGAAAACACAACCAAGTCGGTATTTAGAGAGCATTCTGAAGGACGGGAGGTTATGAACTACCAGCCACAGTCTCTCGTCGGTCTTAGCTCCGTTCTGCCGTTCTAAACCGACGTTTCCCGCTTGTGGGATTAATTACGTTCACAAAACACACCGAAAATATTGTTCTTCTTTCATTTAGTCGAAACGAACTGGGCGGATTTAATTTACTCGGTTGGACGGGCGAGTTTGTTTTTCAAGAGGTGCACCTAATTAGCGTGTGCACATATCAAGCTCGCTGATTTTGCATTCCTCAATAGAAAGTAGGTACCTACCATTTTATGAATACGTGCTTCAACTCTCAGTATATATTCAGCATCGGCTGGGCTTTTTCTCTCTCTTTCCCCCCGGTGGAGTATCTCACTGAGTCAAATCCCTATTTATTAATCTTGAAAGTCGTCTTTGAGGTAAAACTGTACAGAGGTACCATGAACCACCAATGCATGATTGCCAGATGGTTTAATTGTTTGTTACAGACATTAGCTGCTATGAACTCGATTAACGAAAGTTTGATTCTCAAGAACTCGAGTTGTTTGGACGAATGGAACCGTCTTCATTTCACATTCAGCCAAGTAATTTCAGCCAAGAATTTCAGCCAAGTATATGTTAAGCATTCACACTGCCTAAAGCGCGACTAAATTGACCATTCTCATTTGTAACATACCAGCAATCCAGAGTCAACTGCTGCCAACATTAACCGAGGATGCTAAGACAAAAGGTTCGTTCTTTTGGCATCACGAAGTTTTTTTTCCTTTTTTTTTTTTAAATCTCGCGATAGACGTTTTGGTGGCAACTCGAATAATCGGATTATTAGAAAATTGTGGTTCACGCATCGGAATCTTTCCCGTGTCCAACTGCCCGGAGCTTCGTGAAAAACAAAAGCGATGAAAAATCAATCCTTGTTCCTATATATAATCCTTGGGAAAATGAAGAGCCGTTCGAGATTAACCTCGAAAGCTTCTTCGTGTTTCGGTGCGCTCCAATTCACCATTCAAATGGAACGGCCGGCGGATCCTGAAATTGCTTCCCGATATAACGATCGAACAGGAAATACAACTGACTCTAGGCCTACGTAACGTGAAGATAGGTCGGACTCTTCAGTAATAACAAAAAGGCGAAATCGACTACAATCAATACAATGTAACCGAAATCAATTTCTGGTGAAATACTCTGCACAGAAATAAGCAATTGTCAAAGTTAATTTCTGAGTCTAATTGCTTGGGAATGATTTGTGGGATAAAATTCCTCTCCTTGTAGTTCGCTTTTGATCCTGAAATTAGAGACTATCAGCGTTTCCGCGTTAGATATACGTTTAATTTTGATCTTTTTCCACATTTTGATTAGAAGTTTCGGTTTCTTCAGCCAGAGCGTAACTTTGTAGCCGCCACCTGACTTATCCTGCCTCACCTGGCGTTGGTTTCTTCGCTTCTTTGTTGTCGTTCCTTCAAACATCTGCCGACCTTCAGGGCACGTGCTGTTTGAAGGCGACTTCTAAAAATGTGCTACTTTAGACACAGGAGTTTTCATTTCTATCGTGTTGTACTAAAATGTACGGTCCCAAGCTTACTCTAATCAAAGTCAACTGAATTGTTTGAGAATCCGATAATCACAAGTTTTGAGAAGAAGATGGAGGTCAGTTTAGAGATTCCGAAGAAGCGTGAATTAGAAACGAAATTCCGTCATAGTTAATCTTTAAATACGATAGTTTTGTTACGGGTTAATAAGGCAAGTTGAGTTCACAAGACCCCACATGTATAGGTAACCTTCCTTTGCATAAATAGAGTTAACCAACTGTGTGTCTCCTTCTCTTAAACGAAAAAACTCCACGAGAAAAAATAATTTTAGATGAGTAATCTGTACGAAAAGGGGAACAAAAATTATGATGAGTTGAAGAGTTTTCCTGTATGATGGTCAACAGGAAGACAATACAAGTAATAGACTATCATTCCCAGATATCGCCGAGACTCGGTAAAATTCGAATCGCGTCTATAAATCCACGGAAAAATTTATATTGTTGAAACCACACTCTCGGCATTTATATTATTATTTTCTTGGTTGGAACGTTGGGGTATGACTTGTAGAAACTAAAAAGTATTAATAACAAACAGGCGAAGGTTGACCGTCAAGGGCACTTCTGACAAATGGAGAAAGTTACGAGAAGAAAAATCTGAAGAATAGTCGGCCTTGGCGAAGGCTGAATGATTTGTATTGTTTATACGCCGATAAGGGTATACGCGTGTTTTCGACACGTACGGGAGAGGTAATTTAGAAAGGTGCCATTCATGTTTGATACAGTTCAGGACAATATTTTGAATAAAATTTACTGACTCGAAAGATAAAATTTACGACGTTTTAGCCGTTGAACGAAATTTACAACATAAAATCTAAGCTAAGAAGTTGTACCTATTGGAGAAGAGAAATATTGTTTTGCGATTCATCATTGGGGAAACAATAATTTTTACGCGTTGAGTACTCACGAAAACATCTTGAGCATTGAGATATCAAGATGGCTTACCTGCAACAAACAAGAATGACATAGGCATGAGTACAATCGATGGAGAGTCCAAATTAGGAATTTTTCCCTCTTTGGCTTGAGCTTATCGAAAGTTAGTAACTCATAGCTATTGGGTATCTAAACAGAGGTTTGACGGGTCAAGAAAAAGAGGATCTCTTTAATTCACCAATTTTTGTGGTAAGGGGTAAGTGAATTTAAAATCTGATACTCGTACATGGGATATCTTGGCTTCTGAACGATGAAATTATATTTTGTGGTCGTATTTCTTCACTGGCATTTCCTTCCATTTAAACCACTCTCCTTCTGCTTCTCAGATGTTATTCATCTATTCGCTAGTAACCTCAAATACACGACTTACTACACGAGAGCTAACCAAAAACGAAAATGAACCAAGTAGCGTGTGCGAATTTCCAGGGTTGTTACATAGTTTTTATTTATCGACTGCTCTCGAAGTAACGGTTTCTTGTTAGGGATTACCCCGTGTTTATCTGACCACACATAAACTCGAACAAGCAGCGAACAAAAGCGGACAGTTTATTATACTCACGAATAAAGGTGGGGTTAGCGTGGAAATCCCCAAGTTTTTTTTCAGACTCATCCGCCAGTAATTCGCCGTGAAAGAGAGCCACCATCTTTCAACGATAAAAGCGAAGGATAATGGAGAAAGACCATCTCATAAAGCAAAATGATCGGAGGCAATTTTCCGAACAAGTTCAATATTTCGGCAGTTAGCGACAAGAGTCCGAAAGAAGACGGGAAGAATTTGACGGGGAGGAAAAAAAAGGTCGTTAGCTGCCAACTCGACTGTGGACAATGTGGAAAAGAACGCGGGCCAAGTTACTCGAAAATTAGTTTCAACAGAAGAAACGGGAGAAGTTTTATTTTCGGCTCCGTCCCGTGTTTCAACTTTAACTTTACGTTAGCATCAATTTATTTCTTTGTGGTTTTCGTGCAGCTATTAATCATTCGCCGGACTCGCTACTTTATTTTACAATATTCGAGCACCGCTGAAGGTGAAAGCTCCCGACTCACGCGTGGCTAACTCAATTGATCGCGATTCACCCTAGCTAAAGCATGAGGAGAGTCTGGAGCATAGTCAACGCTTAATAAGCCGTGAGGTTTTCACGCTGCTCGTTTGAGCGTATTAATTAGAAGTAATCTAATAAGCGGCCTCTTCGACAGAGGAATTGCCATGGCGCCTGGCTCCCCCTGTCATTCTAAAGCTTAACATGCGAGTTTTTGACGCGGTGGATGATTCAATAGGCTTGAAACTCTCCCATTTTGAGACCTCTTTCTTATTACGGAATTATATACAGCAGTAATTGTACCAATGCTTTTGAATCCAACAAGTGAAGGCGGTATTGAACAGAGGATCATGAGAACCTCTTCCTCATTGGAACCTTCCGTTCACGAAGACCTTTTCCTTTTCAAGACCCTCAAGAGTTGATGAGTCAGCGAATCGGAACAAATGAAATCTTCCAAAAATCAAAATATTGACAATCGTGTTACTTTCTCTTTCCATCATTATTCATGAACGAAAGAATACTTGGAGTATTGCCAGTTGGAAAAGTTAGCTGAAACCCTGCAGTTCGAGGAGATGTATTACTGGAATGATTAGATGAAATTTCTTCTCTGAAGATGGAAAGAAGTAACAGTTTCATAACATGATAGAAATTGTAAATGGAAACTCAAAAGACCTGGGAAAATAGAACTGGAAGGTGCATGTCGGAATATTTTCAAACGTTTTGGATTGTAAGTAAGGTTTCCATCCGAATCTCAGGAGAACTTTTTTCGAATTTCAACTTCCCTCGAGTGTTGTCCGTGGGCTTACTTCAATGATTTCCTTCGTCAAGAAAATCCATATTGGCTGAAAAATAACCAACTACTTCCACTCATGATCAAAAATCACTGATCAGAACTGTAGCCAAGTAGTGGCACTCCGATAATTCAGCCATTCTCCATCGCGCCACAAAGTATTGCGAGATCAAAAGCGAGCCAATTGGTCTTCAATGATGTTGCACCCCATTACACCCGGATCTCATCGATTAACTGATGACCTAGAATATGCCAAGTCAAGTGTACTAAGGGACTTTTGCCAATGCTCTTGAACTCCGAGACGATTTCCTTTTAATTCGGTAAAGACGCCGACCTAGTTTCCAACTATCCGGTGTTTTCCCTTTGATGACCGCCCACCTAAGCAGTTGCCGACATGGAGAGGATGCCACGATAAGGGAAAAATCAATTGCCGGGCAAACTTCACAAGTAGACGTTCTATCGCTATCTTTCACGGCCAAACCCGTCGATGAGTGGGATTTCAACTCGCACTTCTGTCGGTATTTGAAAGAAGCATTAAGCTGGTAAAAGCTTTTGGAGAAGTGGTCAACAATTCTACAGTTATCTTTTGATCAATTCTTTTCCGCATGTTAGTCGGTTCAAGAACGTTGTCAATATGCTGATTCAATTTGAGAAGAATGATCAAAATCAGCTCAAGTTACAATGTAAAATAAATATGGAGAATTCTTATGAACAGCGTCAATTACAAAAATTGGTTTTCCTTAGTTCTGAAGTCATTTTGCTCAAGATGAAAATTGAGCAAAAGGTCTGTCCGAGCCACTTTCCGACATTGTCAAGTTGTGAGTTGTGCGTACTATCTAACTGCTCCAAAAAGCATCAAAAACTAAATAAGTTGGAGGTGTATCACAAACTGGTAATGATAAGACACGTCCAGGCCTCTTAGTATACCTATAAAAGGTTAACAATAAAAATAAACAGATAAGAAATAATTCAATTTAGGGGGTTAGGATATTGAGGATATGAACTGAGTACGCGTAGGATCTCATTTGACACACTAGAGGCTTTTAAAAGATAATGAAGAAACAATTGTTTAAGGATGAACTTTGTCTATGACCTAGAGGGATTTCTGGGGCATGTTGCATCAAATACTAGTACATCACCCCGGGAGATCGCTATTTGCCTTTGCCCTGATAGAAATAAATGCGTGGGCCTTTAACACGGATTCTATACGAAGGACGAAGAAGGGCACAGATAAAACTTGAGCCAAGAAGGTTCCTCGTTAAGAGGCGAGTGAAATTGAAAATGTCGAAGCAGTAGTTCGTTCGGCCAGTTCAAAGATATCGGTTAAATTTTTTTTCCAATACATACTTGTAGATTTTTGGAGACTTTAATCGTGTGTAATCAGGTTTTTTAAAATATAAACGCTCACAGTTTTTTTCACTCAAAAATATTCTTTGAGCAATATTATTTTCCCTCAAAATGTAAATACGCCAATCCTTACGTTATTACATCTACTGATCTACCGTTAGACATGTTTGATTAAACATTCAAAGTATCACAAAACAAAATTTCGCACACTGAAGAATATTAAGACTTCTAAGAAATGCATTTTTTAAACAGTAAATTCAAAACGCTCCAGCTTCGATACTATTACTATAAGTAAGAGACGATACGAAACAAGAGGATACGGAATGAGAAGATGTAAAACGACAAACGTCGGGAAAAGAGGCACGAAAATTGGGGATTATCAGTTGCAATCTGTTGATCCAACTGTTTGAAACGTACAATCAAACCACAAAACCACAAGCGTTAAAAAAAAAAAAAATAATAAAAAAAAAATAAATAAATAAAAATCTGAGTTGAATTGAACGAAAAGGGCCAGAGATAAAACCGATTTTGGACACTGCTGAAAGTATAGACAATTAATCCTATTTCCTGAGCGGAAAAATCAAAATAAAAAAATAGTTAGGAATAAAAATGAAACTATAATGTTGATATTGAGTAATTCCCATAAATAAAAATGACTCTGTTTTAACCAAACTCCGTTGTGCGGGGTATAATTCTCTATGGAAATGTGGAGATTGAAATAATCGAGACTGGGCACGAAACAAATACAGCATACATACTATACATGGTTTTAGGTGCCCAACATCCTAATTGTCATGGAAGAATTGTAGAAGATTCATAGGATATTCGTGTAATGGAGGAAAGAAATTTTAATAATTCAGAACACGTTTGAGAAGGTTTTGATCGTTGATTTTTCAAGAAATAACCCAAAATATGCTGATTCGGACCATCCAGAAAACCATTGGCTCACATGACAGGTACCAGCAGAGACTTTCATAGAATTAAGGGTTCTCCTGTCCTCCCTGTTCCAAAATAAAGAACTCAGTTCATGCCTAGGTTTAGGATAAATTTTACTCGTAGTTTGACCTTCTGCCGATCCGACGGAAAGGAATTTTGTCAACGGTCAATCCCCATCTCCCAAGCGACGATTCCTTCTGTCTGACCTTATTTCCCCTGCTCTATGCACGTCGTTCGCCAACTTCGCAATGTCTCGAGTGTTTTGTAACCTATGAAATTAAGACACGATATCACACTTGAAACTCAACCTCAGTGAGGATATAATCGAAATCCTTGCTCTATTTTCCTCTATTAAAGGCAGCAAGTGTACTCGGAATGAAATCCAAGACGGCATTCGATATCACGTTGAGAGGGTAATTTCAGAAAATGCGGTTATCCTCGGCAAACTGCGAACATTTCGACAGAGTACATTTTGCTCAAAAAGTGAGAGGGGCTTGACCTAATCAAAGCACGCAAACGATATGTGGAGGCATCGGCTTACTCGCCAGGTAAAATAATTGTCTCAATTGCCTTCTCAAGGACTTTTTAAAATACTCTTTCTATGTTTGGCAATATTTTTTGTTGTTGTGAAGACCAACGCAAGGGGTATTATTTAAAAAAAGAGTATAAACCAAAAATGGTCAAGAAAGCGCTGCTGTTCAGCTTAGTACCATGTTCAACGCAAGTATATCAAATCAGCTTGTTCAATGTTTGTGCTCATTTTAGAATTATTTCCGATCTCAGTGCTTATTTTAGGATTCAATGCCTATATTTTTATGATCCCTTACTCATTTCAACTGTGAGTTGAATCAGAGTTATATCAACTATGAAACTATATAGTTTTTATAACTATAACTTCCTTGCTGAGAAGTAGTAATGCATTAGTAGTTAATTTGAAGTATAAGAAAGCGGTATAAAGCACAAGAATTCGCTTTTTCGTGTCAAGTAATGACAACTGTCCAACAAGCTCCACCTCATCTAAGAAAGGAGATACCTACAGTAAGATAAGCTATTATGGTGATCATAGAGGTACTCACATCGCGCGATTGAAAACCGGTCAATTCGACGGAATCGGTTTCATCCATTTCAGAGCAAGGGCAGAAGAAAAGATACTTCATCACGAAAATGGAATGAGAAAAACGAAACAACAAAAGAAACAAGCCAATTTCGGGTCAATTACGTGACTCCTGAGAAAATTCGAATTACAAACACCGGTCTTCATGCGTTTTGAGCGCTTCAACATCAACTAAATGCGAACAATCGTTGGACCGCAGCCAGAGATCAGTGCATCTTGTCGCGACTCGAAAGTCGACCGGAGACTGAAGATGAAAACAAGGCTGTATATCATCCGTGAGATAAAACGCAAGATACAAACGTAAATACCCGAAGATTCCAAGACCACGAAAACAAAAACTCGACAGAGGGAAATGAAGGGAAAATGAGCTTGTTTGAAGATTGATATGGCTAGAACCATCTACAAGGAGGTGCCAGTTACGTACCGAACTGGTCTAGGAAGCGACCGTGTTGTTGGAACAGGGGCAATGAGCCCGACCGTACGTGACTGAACGGTGTCGTGTCCAGCAGGACGGAAGTAACTCAATCGAAAATGATCGAATCCGTCAAAGTGAATGTATCATCATCAAAAATAGGTGAAATAGAATCATTGGTGGTTATTGATGACCCACTGAGAACAGCGCCCAACGTATCTTCGCCATCGATTTGCCTTCTTTCCTTCCTTGTTTGGCGATTCAGAAAAAATGGAGTGGGGGTTATACCGTGTTCAATTAATCCATGAGAAACCTACTTCCCATGACAAATGATGAATGAATCGTGATTGGACTTGGTCAGCTAGAAGCACAATAACTGTCTGTCAATCATTGAATTATTTGAGACTAATGGTTTAGTGCACTTGGAATAATACAATAACGCGAGGAAAATGACACCCCACACGCCTAGGTACCAGAAATTTCGAAAACCCGCTTTCGAAATGGGTAGAGAGAATTTTAGATAGTTGAAAACATTCAGATGGGCTCCGGACCGATTGGTGCCCTCTGGAGATGGGTATGGGGCAAAATGGGTACCTACCTACCTATTTTGAAGATGGGTTTCGATATATTTGGGTGCCTAGGCGTTTAGGGCATCTTTTCCACTAAATGTTGGGCGGTACATCGATTAGAATGAGTCCAGGACACTCCACACTCACCGTCTTCCCATACTCCTGCTCCAAAGAATAATTAGTGGAATAATTTGCAGAGTTTTAGAAATAAATTTCTCTTGGCTTTGATTCTAATAGAGCCTGGGCCCAAATGACTACACGTGCATTGAATTTGAGCCTTAAAGGGGGGATAACCAATAAAAACTAATGGCGAGTGGATTGTTGTGTTTTGCAGCTGCACTTTATCTGGAGTTTCCCTCGGGCCGAACGAGCATATTGAATTTCCGTGCAGAGCAGTACCTCGGAATCACGACGCTACGAGTAATAATACGTCGGTGGGGAATGGAGATGTAACGATACAGCGATGAATAAATTTACAATGTTCGGAAGCCGTGAAAACTGGGAAGGGGACTCACGATGGGCTTTAACTTGCGTGAAGTGGATGTCACATAAATTCATAATTCACGCAAACCCCTTCACCGTAGAGTGGGCTTTTCGAGTGGTTTGCTCTTTTAAGTGCGTGAGCCGATTTGTAAGTAACCAGTTTTAAAACTGACGTGGGTCCTTGGCGACATTTACGACCCCTTGTTGTGGAAGTCGTTATCCAGGGGCCGATGTTATTTGAGAGAAGCGAATTAGTAATCACAAATAATATTGCATAGCTATAAAGGAAGACTTCAAAGAGAGTCCAAATCTTTCATACATTTTTATGGGAAAGAATGCTGCTTATGAGAATGAATTCGAACTTCATCCCCAGATAATTAATTTATTGAAAGTACGGTTGTTTTGTTGTGCTGGGAATTCACATCCACAGGTTATCAAGTTCCCTATCAAGTTTCCTTATTAAGTTACTAAAAGATTAAACCTAAACGAATTCACAGTTTTGGATCAATCGAACCGTCCCGGAGTTTTCACTTTCTGAGCACCATGACCTTTCAACACCTCATTTTGCGGTTTGTGGAACGGTGCTCAGAATAGTTTCTTTTGTGAGCGGGAATCAATAGTAGACACTTCCTGAGAGAGAAAGTAGTCTTACTTTAACTTTTGGGTTGACTCTTAAATTTTCATTTTCTATTATTGATTTATTAATTTCCCCATAAATCCATTCACACAAAATATTAGGACAAAGAAAATTGTTCTAGGCAAACACATTCTTCTTCAAACATTAGTCATTTTACAATTTAAGCAGATTCTAAATGTATTCAGTTCGTTGTCCCCCCAAAGTAGTCTTAGTTGGGAGCACACCCAGACCAGTTGAGAAGAAGTGGCCGAGGGAGAAGGAATTTCGGTTATCCATCGATAAAATTGTTATGATGGTGAAGAATATGACGAGGAATGTTACATGTTTCCTCAAAACTTCAATTTCGACCCACAGGCAGTAGTCATGGAAAACTAGTGACATTCGCGAGCTTTTTGCCTAACATGAGACATCTCGCCGTCAAAAGCTGACTAATTTGATCCATTTGAAAGTGAACGATGATGGCTTTATTCATTAGCATTGGTAAAGACCGATTAATTGGTCACAATAGAAAAGTATTCGTTGGACCAACATTTTATTGCCTTACAAAGCTTTCTGGACATGAAACTAGAAACAACATTACTTCTAGAACAGCTAACTTTTTCAAATTTCAAAATTTAAAGAAAAAGCGTACCCTCTACATCACACATACAATGTACACATACTCCGCGTTATTGTAAGGTTGAGGGGGATTTCAAGATATCTTCCCTCAAATAGAAACAGCTGTTGGCTACGAATGAAGCAGGTGACTCGAGAGATGAGCTGCATCTGAACGCACCGTGCTGATAACCACCTATCAACGACAGATGTTCCTTCATTTTGTACCACACACTGTGTTGGATGGAAGTAATACAGAAGATGATTGTAATCAAGTCCAACGATTAAATAATGCTTTTAGACTCCACAATTCATTGAAAATTGAATCGGCGTTGAAAAGAAAATACGTATTGTATGTAGACTATCCATTTAAAATAAATAATTTGTCATTTGTCATTTTTCATAAGTTGGTAGATAAGAATGGTGGAAATCCACACCTTATATATTATGTAATGTTGTTAAATATGTCAAAGATTTGAAAAAAAAAAAAAAAAAAACTTGCAGGATGTAGACCGATTGCGAAAGTAGCGAATTATGAAAATGGTAATAGACAAGATTAATCAGAATTGATTCTTCAGTTGAAGAAGTTGGATTACCTGTTGATAACGCACATTCTCACCTATGACAAGGTGATGCACATCTAGCGTCGACAAATCTACGGAAAAAATCTGCGAGCCATTCGAAAAGAGTCCACAATTTGAGCCAATCATTTAGGTAAGAGTGCCTCCTACTACAAAGCTATTATGTAAGTACTGCGCGAGTTTAAATACATTTTACAGTTGTTTCTGAAGAATTTTGATAGAGGCCGGTAAGAAAAATAAAAAATAAAAAAATTCTACTTTGCTAAAAAACCAATTTCAACACAATAGAATCTGTGAAGTCAAATCAAGGGGTAATCAAGCGGAAATACATTTACAAAAAAAAAAAAAAAAACCTGACTTGAAGCACGTGCAGTTTTGACTCGCTAATTTCCAGGGTTTTTCATTCAAATCGTTGCGTTAATCTGATAAATTGGCAGATCGGTTGAATGGTTTTTGTCACCGAAACAATTGACCGTTGACGTTGTACTCACAGACGGATAAAAAAACCCACTGATGGCTTCCTAAACGCAATCATTTCTATTCGAGGGCTCAAAAGAATTATTGTAAAACGACCTTTGATATTTATGATTTTGGAAATCCACGACAAAAATTAACTCAGTAACGAAGCGTTTGGTAAGCTCACTATTAGATAAAGATCGATAAAACGGGCAACAAGTACTCGCGGTCTTGTCCCCGGATGAATACATGAATACCACATAACGATGACCGCATGGGAAATACATCAAACATCTATCTCGGTGGGAGGGTTCTATTATTAATCTAGCGGCTGTCACATCCTCTCCGATATTTTGTTACTCCCGCGGGAGCCAGTTTATTTTCGAACACTCTTATACTCAGTTGATAAGCACTGCACAATTCAAAGGGGCTTAATAGAAGACGAGAATAGATTTTTTTTCTAGATCTCGACATTGTAGCTTCATTAGGAAAAACCAAAATGTGAACTTTCCACCAATTTGGAGAAAAACAACCCTTTCTGATGGAATTGGCTGAACTGAGGAAGCAGATCAACGGTATTAAACAAAACTAGAAATCTACGCTCGCGTCCTCTGTCAGAAATGATGATTAATGAATGTGTATTACTGCCGTTAATTGATGAAGGATACCTATCGCACGGTAGAGCATCCTTTCATCAATTCCACAATAATTAAACTGTGCCTATGTCGCACTTTTTTTGCCATACTGCCCGAATATACAAGTTTCCTTCATTTCTGTTTCGAATCGCGTTACCCGCCGTTCGTTAAAATCAACTGATTTTGCCTACTCCACAGAACTCGTTATTCCCAATTAAAACTCAAACGGAAGAGGCTTCATTATGACGGAAGATTAACCTCGTTTTTTCCAATTTTATTCTTCGCCTACCTACCATAAATAACGATTCAACGGGAAAAACAACTCCAAAAAAGACCCTTTTTAGCCTCATTTCATTTCTTTTCAATTTGATTACTCCTCGTTTCCAGACAAATTTGTGATGGAATCATTCATAGAATTCGTCTTGGCATGAGCATTCTCGGAACTACAATTTGATAGCAGATATAATAATTGTTTAATGAGACTGTCCCATCCTTGTGTCGCGAGAGACTTTGAGGTGTGAAGAATGATATTTCAGCAATGTGGAATGAAATTAACAAAATAATTAGTATGGAACCCTTTTAAACGGAAAGCTGGAGTCGGCAACCAAATAACCTCATTGTTAATATTGATACATCCCAAATGTATGACGTGAACAGTGGCATTTACTGAACTTCCCTCAGCCAGTCAGATATAAAATCCTCCAAGCCGTTCACTAAGGGCAAAAGTGGGAGGAGAGATGACATTAAGGTAAAAACAGTAAGTTCTGAAACGCGTCGAGCCATAAAGAAAAGCGTTTCAAGAACTTTACGACCGTCAGCTGTACACTGTGTCGAAGATTGCTCGCGGTGTGATGTTGCGTTCCCCAGGTCTTTTCAAAACACGAATTTTTATTTGTAGTTACCGTAGGAAGATTACTCATTACTAACTTTTAATCTTATTCTTCCTACCAGTAAATCACGTTTTACACATTTATAGCTTTTGAAGATCGATTACATGAACGATTAGGGTCATCGGGATGGTTAAAGCGATAAATGTACGGGAAAGGATTCCAAACTGTCAAAAGTATGACGCATACCTCGGAATGTTAGGGAGGACCACCACAATGAGTGGTCTATGAAGAAACGTCTTGGAAGAGATGTCTGATAGGGTCCTTCCTTAGAAAATAAAATAAAAATAAAAAACCTCGATGAGTCATCAGTCTAGTCTATAAGCTTATAACGTATAATAGGATGTGGAGGAAGGCTTGAATGTTCATCGATCTCGTCGGACCGATACTGTGGTGTACACACAGCCGTGAGATTGATAGATGTATGCCGCTCTTGCTTAATAACTACAAAACGCCAAACACGATGGATTTTAAATACTTTAGTCATAGTAGTACGAGTATTACTAGCCAATCAGGTGAACATAGTTGTTGCCGTTCATTCAAATGAACATTCCAAAAGAAGCCAATAATTTGGTTATTCGAGGATTAGTAAACCAAACCCCTATTGGAGAGTTATCCCGTCCGTAAGAGTATCTAGACTGAGATTGAGTTCTTATGGTGGATTGGCAGGAAAAATTAATGAAAAACTCACGATAATTTTCTTGTAGCGGTGTGATCTACCAGAACCGCCTCTGGGATAAAACTCGTTTTTCATGTAGCGACGTGGTGGGTTTGGTGCGGCTTTGTTCTGTTCCGACATCCCTTTGGTGGCCATCCTGGTAGAGATCCCCGGTTGCGGCGTCTTTGCTCTTTCTCTCTTTTTCTCGTCTTTAGGCACTTCTTGGACACTGCCGGGGGTTGAGGCTCGACTGTACACATCATCCGAAACGGACGATTGTCGCGAGCGAGCCGACCACCGACTTTTGGACGACAAAGGGAGGCAAACTGACGAGGGACGGTAGGTTTTAGGCGTCAAAGGAATGAGAGCACGAACAGCAAGGAGCGTCATCTCGTCGGGGGCGGGCGTCCTAGGTCGCGTGAGGCCAGCTGCGCGCTGACACCAGGCAGCCGGCTCTAGCGAGTGGCGTCTCATAGTCAAACCAAAAATGTCATCGAAATCAACCCAAACAAAACACCCTCTTCTGATCACGCCCTTATTTTAACTCATTACGACGAGATTCATGATCCCCTATAGGCATTGACGCCGTTCAGCCCGAACACTTCGAACTGTGATGATGAACTGAAACAAGTGACCGAAGATATTCTCCCAGTGCAATAACAGTATCGCTTCCGTTCCCACACGCCTCATCCCATGGGAGCTCCCAGGCCCCCTCCGGCCCAGCATATGGGTTCGCACAGGGAGCATATCGAACAAAAAACGCGAATAATCTGACTTTCACACCTTTCTTTCGAAACCGCCTGGACAGTAGCCTGAATTATGGAAATGACCACCTCAATTTCGTAAACGCAACTCCCCAGAATTCATAATGACACCGTTATCAGTCTTCGTACATAAAAACTTTTAATGTAAGCCAACCATTCAGAAAAAAAATTCTTGTATGCCATCCATGAGTATGCAACAGGATTGTTCCAAAATTTGTTTTAGTAAATTCTCTCAAGGGTTGATTTCGTCCAACACAAATATTAATATGATAGTATAATTTCAAAATAAAATAAAATAAATGTATTGTGCCAAAACTTACGTTAAATGTATGGATAAAGTACACATTAATTATAAACAACAGCCCCTGGCCAAAATATGACGGTTTTAAACGAGAATATATACAGGTGGTGCTACTACGCTAAAAGGAGAGACAGATTCCACAAAAAGTACGATTGTCCACACTTGACATAAAAGTTGACAAAAATACAATTTAATAGAAACTCGATACCTACTTGCGTGAAGTCTTCGACGAAATGCGGAAAGTACAAACTTCATGGAAGTCAAGCGGAAAACAACACACCACACAGAATCTAGAGGGTTTACGAGTATAAAGAAGGATGGGGGATGAAAGTGCGAAGTGTAAAGAAAGGAAACGACTTGAGTTGCTCACAGCTTCTGAGTAAGACTGAAGAGACGATCATTAATAGAGACGAAGAAAGTGGAGGCAATGCAATTGTAAAAGAGGATGTGAAATGCGAGAAGAATGGGAATAGAATTTGTTTTCGAGATCTAGATAATATGTATTTACATCCGTTTAAATTCCCATTTTGCCAGGTTGAGTTTAAAAAATAAAAAATAAAATTAAATTAAAACCATGAAATTGGATAAAGTGAGAAGATTGAAAGGTCCACGTAGAATAGAAAGGGGAAACGGAGAGCGGTTGTAGGTTCTGTTAGGGGGTTGAAATGTTATGTTCATTTACCTCAGAAAGAGATTGAGGAAGATGGCAGGTGCATTTGTAATCCCTGAATTCTGATGAAGTGGCCTCGCTTACCTGAAACATAAGAATGAGAGATATAGAGTTATACGCTTTCGATAACTAGTGACCAGGAAAATAATTATTTGTAGCAATTTTCCAATAGAAAAGCTGATCAAGAGCTGATACTTGAAGGCCCTTGACATGCCTGGGGCGAGGTTTCGAGATTCCTTGATCGTTCCTTCCGAAAGGAACGTGATTTTTTCTCACCTTGACTCATGTTCCGCGCGGTTTCTCGTGATTTAGGTTGATTTGGTATATGGGACCATTCAAATTACACATTCACGCTGGAACGTCACGAACGGGACAATCTTACGCAACCCCAATTAGAAGGATTGATTTTGGAATGGAGGTATTTTTTCGAGGTGAAGGAGAAGGAATCTGTACAATACCCGATTGCAAGCATGTACTCGTTTGAAAGACAACTTTTACAACAAATATTAATATCAATAAATTAGTATTAATCGAAGTTTTTTTTTCTTTTTAATGAGGCCGATACAATTTTTCAAAAGTATGAAGGTCAAATGTTTGAAATTAATCGATGAAATTACGAGAATTACGAGTACAAAGGCAGCAGTTTTTACATTGAATGTTCTTACCATGGAAAAAATTGCTCTAATTCTAACCTAAGCCCCAATGCATTTCCGGGTTTGCAAAGACTTTGCGTTTTGATTTGCAGTTCTGGTGACGTTAGAGTTCTTGTTGGAAAGGAAGTAATCGGACGAAGTCGTCGAAACATCCGGTCAGTTCACACGCAAACACTTCATCCGACTGAATGATTCGTTATTTAATGATTCCCACGGATGCTGAGAGATGCGGTGAGAATGCAGTTTCAATGTGGTTCGCACGCATGGAATCAAACAGACGTCATTATAGGGACTGCATGGATAAACATGTTGATGTGTTGAATGTAAAGACGCTCATCTCTTCAGAGAAAGAAAATGGCATTATCATGACAAAATTGGCCTCTGTAATGTGATTTGGTTTATTACCGACGTATACTCAGCTCACTCACTCAGATCAAACGAAAGAATGAATACTCTTCTCACAATAACGTCTTTTTTTGTCCTCCTCCCGACTAGGTGATGATGAACAACTTTGGAATTACAACTCTGGCTATGGGAGAACGGTTCATATAATGAACTCGAGTTCAAAGGACCCAATCCGTTGTTCCGGTCTGAAGAGTAAGGGCTGTGTGGGTGTAAAAGGATTTTTCCAGGGCCGAACGAAGGTGGAAATTCATCTTCCCGTGAGAATGTTGAGGCTTTGGAGGGAAAAGGGATGCGTCCGAGAGCGCATGTGGTTTTGAATTGGTTCATTAATCCCAGCCGCTCGGGTAACGATACAGTAGGGCAAATCTTATGAAGAAAGTGCTCGTGATTTTTCGCTGTTGTATTAGTAAATTATTTTATCAGAGTTGGATATCTATTTAAAACCTCTTTTTTTTCAGATTGTCGTGTTTTTCTCTCTTTCAAAACATAAGGTGGAGTGGGGTAGAGGGTAACCACAGACTGATCTCTTGGATGGTATCTAGCGACCGTTCAACAACAGTTTCGTCACTGTAGATCGATTCAGGTTTCGCCATCCTGACGGAACAAGGTAAGTTTATCCCGGTGAAAGCGATTCGTTTTGACTTTCAATTTAAGAATCGAATTTTTTGAGAGCAACAATACCGTGTAACGTGATAAGGTGAGATGCTAAGAGTCCGCCCGACAGATGGCGAAGAAAAATTCCTCCATTTCAACATTTATTCTGAAATTTAGCGGGTGACTGCGACGATTCATCTTGGGGTTTTCCTACCTGTACTGTTTAGTACGTTGAGTGTCAACTCGGTTAGCAGTGTTAGTAAGTATTCTTCGAGGAGATCAATACGGTTCAGGTTTCGGGAGATAGAGAGCTTGTGGTCTGCGGCTGGGTGAACGTTCAACAGACGAATATGGGAAGCCTATTGCGTAACGTCTCACACCGACAACAACCCGGTGTTTTGTGTCATTTCAAACACAATGACGAGCGAAGAAATTGTTTATTCCATTTTTCCACAGGACACCTGACTTGTAATCATTCTGTGGTCATTACTGTGAAGCCTTTCGTTCTTGAAGCCTTGAGCCATTGAAAAAAAGGAGAATGTCGCGAAAAGATATTTTCGTACCAACCTCCTGATAACCGCAACGGTGTCTTGGCGTTACAAATTGAATCATTGTCGCCTCGCCGGCTGTAACCTGCCGGATGACGATCCTGAAAGGAAAAACTCAAGGTCGAGGTCACAGGAAGTCCCAGAGTCGAGTAAAAATACACATTTTGTTGCTCGATGAAAATAACTGATTGGGGAAACTGATTCAGGACGGAAACTCAACAGGAATCTTGTAGAGTCCCTGTTAACACCAAGCTATTCAATAACCATGTATTTGAAATTGGAGTTATCGAATACTTACAATGTGGACACAACACAGGGCTCATAAGATGAGACCCATCGAATCTTGAGCTGGAAGCAAGGGATTATCCAACCCATTAGCGCTTGCGGGTCGAGACTAATAGCTTGGTTCAATTATAGGAAAGGGGTGCTTCTATCTCTGAAAGGGTTGAAATTGGGCTTGGTTTTGAAGGGTTGCCCTGACTCAATTAATTGGATCATTTGACGCAACGAACCACAGCGAATACTCCAGAACCTGCGGACGGTGGAGTCCTGTTGATTGAACATGAAGCTCAATAATACCTAACCAGCTTAACAACTAACAATTAGTAAGTTGGCAAGACGGATTTGACCAGAATTTAGTCGAACAAATTAGGCATCCAACCGTGAATTTGCTAAGAGGACTAGAAGTTCATTTCTCTAAAGATAGATTAAACGTACGAATAAAATGTAGGTTTGTAGGCTTCCTTTTCAATAGCATTTCAAAAAGTAATATTCGCAAGTTCGGTGAACTCTTCCGTACGTTGCCGTGAGTTTCTAAATTATAAAATGATTCGTAGTATGTTAGGAAAAATAGAAGCCATTGTGAATAATAAACCACTGCAGAAGAATTTACAGCGATTTGTACTGTTTCATGACATCCCACGGGCTTGGGAAGTCAGTTTGCATCGAGCCAAGTCTATACTCTGGCAGAATAGATTTCTTGGGCGGGAGTAGACCCTGAAAATGCAAGGAATATAATCGGCGGGGAGCTCGAGCCAACAGTGGTGCAGTTGTTCTCGAACGTTTTGCCAACTGACCTGACCCAGTTCGGGGATTCTCTCTGGCACGTACAACAGACCGTGAATATCACCTGAGACCAACAGCGTAGACCAGAGGGATGATTTTCACCTTGAAAATTATTGGATCTGATTCAAATTAATTTTATCGAGGATTGAGCGCTTGAGTTATGAGGATTATATCATGTAATCACTGTCGGGGAAGGGGGGGGGGGTTGGAAGAGAGGGCCACCTGGCTCACCCTGATAAATAAATAAACCAATCAATCAATCAATCAATCTGGGCTAATCAGTGGTTGAGGGGTTGAAACTATCCCAAAGCGCCACAATGCACCTAGGTTTCGAGGGAGCTGCAAACCTAATAGAAAAAGACAACTAACCACAAAATTCAAACAAAAGCAAATAATTAAAAAAAAGAAGAAAAAAACAGGATAGAGAAGGCGTTAATTGTTATATACAATCTTCCGGAATGCAAAATGAGGGCGAAAAATGTTGTTTAAAAAAATTGAATACGGGAGGATACTATTGTTCAAACAATTAATTTAACATACAAACCAATGAGGCTACTGGCTAGAAAACCAAGGTTGATTGAGTCACCTAGGAAGTAAACTGTTGACGCTCAACAGTTGTGTGTTTTCACGTGCTGGAGAATTTCAATACAATACAAAGGTACAAGCTCACTCAGGCAATATCCAACTTCATGGCCCGTTCCAAACCGAACGGGAACGGCCAGAACCACTTCACTCTACCTTTACACTTACTAGTCAAGCTTTCCGGACGGTACCTATCATCCTAAAACCTTGAGGATGAATTGCATAAATACAAAGTGGGATCAGGAATTGATCCGCAGGTTAAAAAACACAGGCAAATCCGCTTGGAGAAGCTCACCCACTTCTGGGGGACTGCCCCAGAAAAGCGACCAATCATTGAGCTCCAAGGTAAATAGCAGAGCTGGCAAATTGTCAATGGAAGAGAAATTAGCGAACATGGCCACCAAGGAGATGGAACATAAAAGCGATCAAATGAAGATGAAGTTGATCGAAAATCCTTTCATGTCATTGAGGAAGGAGATAATGGCCCGTGGAGCGAAGAGAATGCCTTCAGACACTGACGCATATTGGAAAACGAACGACTTCCAAACGAGACTTCAAATTCTCGACGAGCGGACGGCGGAAATGAAAAAATTCTTTGCGCCTGATAGGAAACCCCACCAAAAGCTGCCCAAGTTTGCTTCTTCTGTCAACACAAAAAGTACAAACAAGATCAATACTTCTGCGACTCAGTCAAAGAAGACCAAAAGTAAAACAAGTTCACCCAGCCTGGATGACATCCTGTCAAAGAAAGTCTTCAACAGAGATCCTCATTTCGTCGAGTTTTCATCTCTCTCGTCGAAAATTTGGTCTGACATATGCAGTATCGAGTTGGGCGAATCGATTCCCATTATTATGAAATCTATGAGGCAAGGTCAGTGGGAGAAGTTGATCAAATATTACGGCGTTTTCTCAAGAGCAGGTAGACTGGACAGGGCAATTTTGTTTGAATTCGCAAACAGTTTGGATGAGAAGATGCACGATAACCCGTCGTACAAGGACATTTTACGGTACTTGTATAATATACAAATATATTATGTTTTTAGAGAAAACACCATCAAATGAGGTAATTAAGAGACAGGTAGCCACAGATGAGCCAACTACGCTATTTTACCTTACTAAAATCCTCTAAGTCCTCATTCCTTCCTCAATATTCCCGTTCTATCTAGAACTTGACTTCTTCTAAACAATTTCATCTTTGATATTTTTCAGATATCTGGACCCAGACCCCAACATAGCTACATTCATAATGGGCAAACTGATCATGAACATCTACCACGACATTGTGAGCCAATCAGGGCTAAACGCTATCAACTTAACGATACCACAAATCGCTAGCAAACTCGATACGGGTTATAAAACGATAATGAAAGTTAGGAAAGAGAGCGAAAGCCGATCTGGTCGACGCAAAAATACAGTTTGAATAAAACGCAAGTTTAAATTTAAAGACTCGACAATGAAGATCCCTCTACATCTTGACTTTTTCTTGCACCTGTTACCACTGTATCTGTGCTGTTGCTGCATACGACTGATGTTCTCCTGCGTGATAGAGAGTACCTACCATTCATCAGTAAACACTTCTTTTATGTTGCTGCCAAAGATAATTAGACTGATACCACTAATTTTATTCTTAGACTAGGAAATCGTATGGCCAATAATACTAAAATACTAAAAAAGAGCAAATTCCTTTACAGGGGTCGTTTCTCGGACCAGGCGCATGGTGACTCATTCCAATCGATTCAGCGTCCAAAATTTAGTGGAAAATGATACCCCATACGCCCAGATCGCCGGAAATCCGTTGTCAGATACAAACAGCACGTGTTCACGGAGATTTTTTTTCCAGGTATAACAACAGCGGCTGCTGAAGGTACTGGGTCCGGCAGTCAAACCTGACGGTTTTTAAGTGGGGATAGGTGGTGGTGGGGGTGACTGGGCGGGTGGGGATGGGCGCCATCTTGTTCACCTTGAGTGGAAGTTCATTAGTTCAGTAACAATGGAGCGTTGGACCGCTGAACATCGTGCGTTTGTAGTCGAGACGTTTTTTAGAAATAATGATTCTGTGATTCTAACGCAAAGGAGTTTCCGTATACGGTTTAACATTCCCCCTCGTGGTGCGATCCCGTCACGAAACATAATTCTTCTGTGGGTTCGGAACTTTCAGAACACTGCGTTTGGAACCACAAGAAGGAGAGGAGGATCACCTCAAATGGTAAGAACTCCTGCTAACGTTGAGGCATGACGAACTTTTCCAAGAGACTCGTACAGTGTACAGAAAATGGTGGTCAACATTTAAATGACGTAATTTTTGCGCCGTAAGCTATTTTTCAATTTTTTTTAATACTAAATGTAATTTCCAATTCTCCTCTTTACAATAAAAAAAAATATATAAATATATCTCAACAGCTTTTTAATTTATCCAATATCAAAAACCGTCAGGTTTGACTGCCGGACCCAGTAGTATTTCCTGTCGGAAGAAGTTATTTTTGCATAATTAAATTATGGTTGGAGGATGAGGAATAGCGAAGCAAGATAAGGCAGAACGGCAATGTTGAACGAAGCCGCATACTACATAAGACTGTTAACCGAAGGAAGCACTAAGCACCGTGTCAGTAGGTAATGGCAGACAGTTGTACAATTACGAGGACGCAGTAGGGCAGCAATTATCGCACGCATCCAAGATCCGACTTCCTGCATTACGGGGCGACACAATGCTCCCTATCCGATTGAAATCACGATCTCGAGAACATTATCTGCCATAAGGGGATTAGGCAGCCGGAAAGGTATTTTTCCGTACGCAAGCATGGCCCCCAAGACTACCAATGATAGGGTTTTACAGCAGGGCTGAACACTCATTAACACCTTTTATTTATCTTCCTGGAGAAAGCATAAGACCACACGTCTGAATGAACCGATTTTCATACTTGTAAAGGATATCCAACCGTAGTTAGCATAGGTAAGAATTGAATTTCAGGCGTTAGAAAGTGAATATTATGAATTTATTGATACCGAAACGATTTGCGAAACGTGAGATGAAGGATTTCAACAGCCATTATTCATGACCCAACGAGCAGGTGTTGCTAACGACCGTTCGCTATTGACCGATCGTCCTTGAGGATAATGGAACGCCTCTAATTTACCATCACGGCGAGTATAAAACCCCCATTTTGTTCAAAGGTAGGAAAAAATAACGACGACAGTGCAATGGGATAAGTTCGGAAAAAATCTCGGGCGTCATTAATTGTGAAGAGTCGGATCTCAAAGGGAAGCAATTTTTTTTTTGCTTGCTTTTCTGCCAACCACCTGTCTAGGGCGGGTCTGGTTTATGGTACTGGCTTGTACAGGCACGCACATCAAATACAAATCGTCTTTGTTCCCAACCAAATAAGTAGATAAATTGTTATTTAGGAATAATAACTGGTTCGACCAAGGTAGTTGGGGTTAACTCTGTCAGTTGCATTCAGAGGGGACTTCAAGTGGTGGGACAGTGGCAGGCTATAATTATATCTACATAAACACTTTTGCGATCCGAAGTGTTGGAAACCCAGATTTTCAGAGTCAAATGCCCGTCCGCGGTACGCCGTCCACGCCGACATTAATATCTAGTGGAAAATTGTGTAAAAATCTGAAATTTGGGTCATGAGTCCGTTTCTGGCTCTAGTTGGTCCTCAAAACTTTTCAGCCCAATCGGACCAAATGGGGGGGGGGGGGGGGGGGTCAAAATGTGTTTTTAGAAAAATGGTTTTTCAAGATTTTACGCGATATAGGCGTGTGGGGTATCTTTTTCCACTAATTTTTGGACGCTGAATCGATTGGAATGAGCCTTCATGCTCCTGATCCGAGGAATAATAACCAACCCCTCTGTAACAATTTGCAGCGTTTTTTCTACTGATAAATCACCTGCTATGTGGTCCCTTAGTACAGAAGTAGGTCAATCTACGGGTTGAAAAAACACGTTAATTCTTCATGGATCGGATCCGATGTAGCGGTACCGTGTCGAGCGGAAATAACTCCGAGCGATGCAGACAGTTGTCACTGCATTGGGGCGTCGTTGAGCTTCCTAAACCCTACCATGCGAGGAAACCCGAATGAAAAAAAACACCGAAGGGATTTATTCGCTCGGTCCTCGTGACAAGTTGAAAAGTTCGGGGTTGAGAACGTATTTACAGGAGGGATAAACATTCGACGTAACAATTCGTCGGCGGCACGAACACCGGCTTTTGAGTTGCTTCCACTGCGAACTTCACGCTCCAATGCGTGGGTGGTAAATAGAAACTTGGGAATTGGAGTCGGCTTTTGCCGGGGCAAAACTAAATCAACCGAGAAACAAACAGGCATTTCTAATCTCCCTTAATGCCACAAATGCTCAAAATAGCGGATCGATTTGTATTACTAAGCGCTTTTCATTTCAAACCCGAGTTATCTATTTCAGGGCCTCCAGTTAATATATTTTTAGAAAAATAGCTAGTTGGTGTTCGTTGCCTGGCAAGATGAGTAAGCAAATGGGATGTAGAGGTCAGATGGACGCCTGAAATTTTGTAGAAATCGATTTGAAATCTTAAAAATTATGGCCGTTGCAAGGAAATTCGGTCAGACATACACGAAACCAAATTTAGGAGGCCCCGAGACGGCAAATGCCTGAAAATATTGATGGAAACTAAAAAATCTTCTTGCACATTATGAAGCAAAAATTATGGATTGAAGGCTAGGTCAAGGTCTTTGAGTACTATTATTCCATATCACCTATTATGGAATAATAGTTAAGAACTGAGGACACTAATGAGCGAATTAAAATTTGCTTTTTTCATTTGTTTTTCTAACCCAAAAGAAGGACCCGTTTAAACTCAACCTCATCACAACACCCTCGCACAGAGAAAATTGCCACGGCCTTCTCCTACTGTTTGAACGCGATGAAAAGGCTCGTTGGGCTCGGAGATGAGTCTGACCTGACACCGCCTGATACCGTACACAATGAGCTGACAGGAACTAAAGGTCCTCAAGAATGAGAGTGAATAAAATTGACCTGAATGCGATCTTGATTCAACTTGATGGCGATGATAGGAGAATGATAGCTGAAATGGTGATTCATATGAGGGCTGTGAGTGCTTGTTGGTTCAGAATATGACAAGAAAACATTTAATAAGTGTCAGTTATTTTCAATGAATGCTTCAGAATATATTTCTTAGGAAAGGTCTCAAGCTGGCTAAAGATCCACGTTTATGGACGAATGTAGTAAAAATACAAATAAGGAAAAATATGGACACAAATGTTATTTTTCGCCTAATCCTTAAGTCATTTGGACACTTGTAGTGACTTAATAACAACCAGGGGGAATTCCAAGATATCGCGAGGAGTTGAACAGTTATTTCAGCGTATAAGTTAGCATGAAAATTGACCTGATTACCTTTCTTCAGTTAATTATCATTTGCATACCCATGACATCAGCGGAAGCAGTACGCTGCTATTCAACCCTGGAACGCATAAACACTTCCTAAGCGATTTGTTCTCTATCATAATAGTGGAAAATGTTACCCCACACTCTTAGGTACAAGATATCTCGAAATAATACATTCGAAATAGAAAGATAGACACCCATTTTGACCCATAACCTCATCCAGAGGGCACCAATCGTTTCGGGACCCATCTCATTGTACTCAGCGTCTAAAATGTAGTCAAAAATTATACCCTTCACGCCTAGATCACCGAAAACCTTAAAATCCATTTTTTTTAAAAACACGTTGACCTCTCCCTCTAAATTTGATCCGATCGGACACAAAACTTACGATGCATTTGTGAAATTCTGTTAAATCCTTTTACATAGTGGCCACGAGCCACCACTAGTACACATAAATATTCCCCGAAGCATAATATCAAGGAGTTCCGGTACATGTAATGTGATTTTGTTTCATTTTAGCAGCATACGAACGCGATTTCTTACCTTCTAGATACCGAAAATAGGAAGGTGTGCCGAATACACCCGCTAGTAACCCGTCGCAACGTAACTATCAAGTAATCAATGCGATCTGACAACCGTGAAAGTCGTTCGTTTCTTTCAAGCACTTATCTTGTCTCGGGACTGTTTTTACCTTGAAAATAACGAGGGTGTGGATACTGACGACGTTTTATTTATTTCTCTTTTTTCTATTATTTTTCTCACTTCACATCCGGATGTTGTCCTTTTATTATAAGGTCGATCGAAAGCGCAGATACGGATCAAACGAGAATGTCACGCTCGTAATTGACACCGTGAAATCCTACACCGGTATTTTCAAAAATGGACAAGGTTTGGGTGACACGATATGTTATGTACTGAGGAGACCATGGTGGTGGTAAATAATGCATGAGAAGCTACGTACGCTGGTCAGGTTTCCAGCAATATCACCTTATTACTCGAATGGAGAAAAAAGTGTTCTATGTATCAAGTAGTATTCCCCTTGCGAGGATACAACTAGAATAGACAGCTAACAGCTAATCCCAGTCTTTCCCTCGTTTAGTATAGAAGAACATAAAAATTCGACTTACTATCGAGTAAACGTTACAAGTTTGAAAAAAAAAAAAAAAAAAAAAAAAACGCCAAGGAAGGCGTTGGGAATAAGGAAGGCTTTATAGCTAGAGAGATAAACGCCAAGCATGGATTTTGTTGTTCCAACTGCATACAAGCCGAGGCGAAAACCATAGGAAGCAGCCGTATTACAAGAGTTGTTGAAAGCCAGAAATGAACTACATACTCAGTATTTTACAACTTCTCCGGTTATGGACAGCGGGAAGCATCTCTTGGCCCGAGATAAGGAGAAGCACAAAAACTATTCCAAGCAAGAGTTATGATTAGTGAAAATAATAAACACTACGACAGTAAAACTAGAGCCAAGTGTAGCTACGTAACTTAGTTAGGAGCTAACATTGGCTCAGAATCCTCAAGTGGGCCGCGGTACGATTTCCATACATTTTATGGGATCAAAAAATGCGAATGTAATTCTGGTTGGTAATACCTTGTATTTTATTTATTTAATGCGCAAATACAATTCATTTCTGGTACCTAGGCGTGTGGTATTTTTACCTCATTTATCGACACTGATTCGGGTGGAATGTCTCCACGCCCCTGAACCGAGAAATAAGCAACCCCTGTGACGGAATTTGCAGTTTTTTTTTTTTCTCAAAAAGTAGTGCACTTATAGAGGTGTGCTGGGCTCCGATAATTCCGCATCCTTCAAACCAACGGTATTTAACCAACAAACGTCCATTTTAAAAAACCATAAATTATATCGAAAATCGTAAATATCGTAACGGCTAGTAACACTGAGAACTCCGAACATCTTATGATTCAACCCCGCTGAAAACATCCCATTACAGGTTAAACGTCTCAAAAACGCTGTCATATTACGTCAATCGAGTCGGAAACTGTTGGCACGAACGTCTGACGGCTCCCTTCCTCATGTGAGCCTTAATTAATCAGAACGACAGGATGAAGTTAACAATTTCACTCCATTCTATTGTCTTTTCGGGGTTTGAAAGTGAGAACAGCCGAAGAGATACTTCAAGCATACGAAAGATGCAATCGAGGCAAGACGGAGAGCCAGAAATTTCTTAACGTCATAACATCCGGCCAGGGCGATAACAAGAAAAGCCGACTGGCTTGACTACCCTAAAGCTTGAATATACGACTGCGTTTATTAATTATTTGAGTTTCAACCAATTCAAAATAACAAGAGGATCAAAGCGCCTCATATCCACCAAGAAGCCCGATCAACTTGGATTCAAGATCGCCATTCGAACACAAGTTAACTAAGCTCCTCTCGAGAATCAAAATCGTTCCGTGCTCATCTATTTACATTATCTATTTATTTTAAAAACAACTCAGCCTTTCTTATAAAACATTTGAGGGACATCGTCAAAATCGATAGCCCGTGCGAGACCGAAGGCGGAGGGAAGCTTTGTTTTGGCTCTTTTCCACCTACCTGAAACAGAAAATGAAAACAAACGCAATTAGAGAACAGAGAACAACATCGGGTTTTGTCGAGGGCAGGGAGCCAATGTAATCACCGCTTCAATAACATTCAAGGCAACAAGGTAAACAGAACGATGCAACTTTCACGATGGTTTGAACTGATTCAATTAGCGTGTAAGAGAAAATCGGGATCAAATAATTTCAAATTCTTTTTGTCCACTCAGGGAAGCAGCAAACGACCACATAGGCCAAGGAAGACTACGCCCATATTGTAACCGGGTTTGAGAAGTGATTAAAGTCATATTTCACAATCATTTCGATTTATTTTCATTTCAAGAGGTAAGAGGATTAGCGATGTGTGCCATAGTAAATTCTCGAGGCATCTCTATCATTTTCAAAAGGCGGTGACAGCTTTGGACTCACAGCCGAACAGTGATTGCAGTTGCCCACGATACCCACAACGAAATCAAGGGAGTTAGGAACAGTACGTACTTCATGTGGACTAACAAACTGACAAGGCGTTAATAGCCAGCGAAGGCGTTGAAAAGGGATGAATTCCTTTGCATTTTTCACGGCCCAATAATCAACGGTAACCACCTGTCGGCTCGTTGGGAGGTCTACCTACAGTGCTTGGGCACAATTAGCGGAGAATACATAGACGAAAGAATTTATTGCCAGATTGACAACCAGCAATTTAAACAGTTGATTAAACCACAGTAAAAATCTCGTCACTTATGCTCTATTAAATTTCAACATGAAGCTTCACGTTTTATTCCGTTTTAGAACTCTCCAAATTGTAACGTTGAGTATTTCCATGATTGTGTAGTTTCCAATGTCCTACGGCAATGTAGTAAACATCGAAAGGTTGTTTGTAACTCGATGCAAAGGTCGAGGCGGTCTAGCGTGGAGATTTCGCTTCGATTTTCAAAAGGAGCACTCAAGACCGTCGTTATCTGGGGCGTAGCACACCAAAAATATATATTCAACGAACACAGACAGAGGTATTACGCACGTGCTAAGGAGTTTTTTGAAAAAAATTATGTCTCTTTGATGTAAAAAATGAAAAGATCAAGATTGAAAAGATGGTTTTGGGTTTTTCGTGCCAATTTCAAATCGAATTGTATTATTACTGACCCGGAGCAATCAAGGAATATATTTAGGAACGAAATTATTAACGAAACGACCATTGCGAACCCGTCCTGAAGGAGTTCTTGAGAAAAAGGTGGACTTGCGTTTTTTCTCAAGGGTAAGTATTGAGTCATTTCCTCGTCCACACCCTCTAATTTGAGATCCAAACTTACAAGTATTCCAGAGTGAGCAAACGATGAATATATTAAGAACCCACTTTCAAACGGAAATCATTATACAATTTGATTAAAATTCACGTGCCACTGCCATTTGCTGAAGACTCCTTAATGATTAGAGGCCAAAGTGGACGCTCAAATCTCGAAAAGTCATCGCTGGAAAATACCAACAGGTGGACTAATTTGTAAGTGGGAGGTTCTCGGAGTAGCTCACGGCTACATCTGCCCACGAATCATCATTCTCATATCCGCCGGTGTGCAATCGGGAGAATAGAGGAAAACACTGGTGGCTCAGAAAGTCGTGGGTCTGATTTGTGGGCGTTCCGCGCGTGGGATATTGGATTGATACTCGTTTGATAATATTATACTTCAACATAAATATTTCCTTCAATACTGCATGTCAATATGATTCTAACGAGTCTAGTTGCAGCGTGTTCAGGTGAAAGCCACAATTTAAGTCCAATATGCTGCAAATTCATCCACAATGGTTGATTATTCCATGGAGCAAGAGTATGGGAAAAAACAGTGATTGTGCGGATGGGTTAAAATATGCCTAGGTACCTTCCTACCTATTGGAATGAGACTGGATAGTCCACCCTCACTGATCTCCCCATACTCCTGTTTGAGGGATAATCAACGGTTGAGGAAGAATTTGCAGCGTTTTGGTTGGTTATTCCTTGAATCCAAATCCGGGCCAAATTCAGTATTTCGAATGTGGGTTTTTGAGATTTCTACTACCTAAGCGTGTGGGGTATCTTTTTCCACTGAATTTTGGGCACTGAATCGATTTGAATGAATCTCCATGCTCTTGGACCGAGGAATAACTAACCCCTGTGAATTAATTTGCAGCATCTCTGATCCAGACATCTTGAAACGCAAGCTGTCAAAAATTGTTACGCCAATCGGAGTGGTGGACCTCTGGCATGAAAACAGATTGATTGTTAAAAGAATTTTAAACCAAAACAGGCCTTGATCGGACTTTCTCAGCAGTGTCCTTGGCGAATTTGCTATCAGTAAGTAGAATAGAACTCTAAATTCAATCACCGTGAGTTATTTATGAGATTGAGTCCAGTTCAACAAACGAGTTCGGAAAATGGGGATTTGACCCGAATTACTTCGCCAAGCGTCCAAAAAATTATCAAGGTCCTCCATTTTCAACAAATCCATCTTGGCTAAAAGGTCCCTTACTCCGGGGAGTAGAAATAAGTTCGGGAGTCAACTCAATCGATTCTAAGTCCAACGGAATGAGATACCCCAAACGCCTATTTCCTACAAACTAGGAAACTCATTCTCATCCATACCCTCCCTCCGTTGACGACAAACGGTTCGGGCCTAAATCTAACCGATTTGTCCAAAATCGAATGGACAATGACACCGCACATATTCTCACACAATTTTCTAAATTCATGCATCTTCTAACGCACTCCACGTTACGACGGGCAGAAAACGAGTAGGACTAGCCAGGAGTAATGTTCTTTATCTGCACGAATTATTTAAATACCTATTCCGGTCTCACTCTACTGGGGTCGTCTAATGCAGTGTACCCGCGCAAACCATCAGAAAGAGATCACACACCGCGTTAATTGAGACAGTTCTTTGGGGAATCCCCTCCAAGGCCGGCACAGTTTTTCCGTGCAAATGGAGATTTCGCTTTTTCAGTGAGAGACAAAAATCCTCAAAACAACGCAAACTGACGGCTTTAATGTTATGCCAAACGCCGCCTTCCCAGTCTTTTCTTTTCGAAGGATACGGATTCCAAGTCACGTTCACGGGCAATGAAGCTGAACTGTTTCGAAGTGACGCTGCTCTCCTAGGGTTTCAGCGGTTCAATCCATCCCAGCTTTCCGCTATTGGCGAGTGAATACTAATTTCCAAGTTGAATATGAAGGCGGCTTAAGAGGGGTTTACTATTCGAACCACTTGAAATGTAGGGTGTGCCCATACAGACAAGGTCCACGCGACAATTTTCTCACTATCCTGCTGGGTTTCGGTCATCAGCTCTGTTGTGACACTCATTTGCCGTTCAAGTACTCAAGTTTGAGTTACAGAAAGGAAAGTATGATACAAATGGTATTGTCGTGTGAAAGCGTATAAAACGGTTGGGTGAAGGCCTCCTCAAGCATTATTATTACTTCTAATCGGCTCTTCAGGCCTGCAATCTAGGTTTTAGGGCGTCTAGATTTGAAGGATTTCTCGCCTCAAACTGGAAGCGGGCAGAAAAGGGGATAGTCAGAGGAGCCATGAAATTACCGTTGATGAAGTCAGAAATGTAGAAGCACGCCGATTACGTTGACAAAATAAAACGCAGCATTGGCAGAGAATATTTGACACTCACTGACGTCAGCAGAAGTCAATGACGCAGGCAGGGGGGTGAAAAAGAGGTAGACTCCATGATGGTGAAAAGGTCAACTTGATTGCCGTTCTTTTGTGTTTCCCTGATAGTGGCCAAATGGGATTGATTTTGGTAACTTGAATTATTACGATTTTACCGTAATTGAAGTACCTACCAGTAGTAGTAATTGATTATACTGATTTGGTAAGACCAATAAATCTTATAATACGTAGCTAGTCATCGTTTTTGGAAAAAAAGGATGGAACCAGGGAAGACTCCCCTACAGAACTTTTATTATTATAAATGTCAAATTATCCCCGGTGAAACAGGAGCCTTCTTCAACGACCGCTAGAGCGCACTAAAAATCCCCACGGTTGCTCCAAGTAGACGCAAGTTCCTAGTACGTGCGATGAAAAACTCGGACTAAATGCAACATTGAACCAGTAAAGGGCAATGTTAGCACACCACAATGCCTCACAACAGCAAGAAGTGCATTTATTTAACAAATCCTCTTCAGGGATCCCGCATGTCCAACAATTTAGTCGCAGCAGCTGCTGGTCATGATTTTGGTTTTTGCCAAACGTACGTACGTAGATGTTGGGAGATTGAGGAATAGGACCTTAGAACTTACATTTTTGTGAAGGATTCTCTTCGTTATAATACAAATTCTTAGCATCAACAACATTTTCAGGCGTTAGCGGTGCAGGAGGAGTACGGTTCGACCTCGTTGGTGTCACCAAAACCCCATGATTTCCCATGTTCATTTTTCAAGGTTGTTTTCACTATACCGATCTACACTCTACTCACTTTGTTGAGGCTACAAACAGTATTAGAGATTCAAATGAAACTGAAGAGAAATTTACAAAAATTCAAAATCGAACAGGTAATTTCGTTGCTAGCTGTTTGACACCATATGATGCGCCACGTGATAGAAATTATGGAGTTGGTCCGCATTGACCGATCAGCTGAGTTTGAGATGCCGCCGAACACTTCTCCGAATATTTACTCCGTGCTAGAGCAGTCCGAAGATTTTTTGAGTAAGCGTTTCCTCTCTTTTTTTTTACGCTACTTTTTGAGTGGATACGCTTCAAAAGTCTGACTGAATGATCAAATACTAGTCATTCACGCTTTTCCCGTCGGGGCGTGGAAATTTTCTTTGAAGCTGGGAAATATACTCCGTAATAGAATGGAGATTCTGAATGGATTTTTCCTTAGCAAAAAAAGTTACAAGCATGTCGTAGGGGATGATGGAGTCCGTTTCAAAATAAGCCGTTAAATTGAGGCGAAAAGAGGAAGATAACCATGCAGGTGCCAACATAGATGGTTATCATGCAATCTTCAATTTTCCTCATTTCCAACAACGCATGAATATTATTTTTCATTGTGTTCGCCTCATGAGCGATACAAGAAGGTACTGAAATCGAATAAGAGATTACTTGGAAAAAAAAATTGGTAAAGGAAAGTCGTGTTTTCAAATAGAGAATAGTTGTGTCCTTAATTTTCATGTAAATTACGTTATTACTCAAAGGTACTTTAACGAATTTTATCTCGAGCGTGCATCAGCATGGCTGAGAGTCGTTCTTATATACAAGAGATTTGAATACAGCCAACGGTTATAGAAGATGGAATAGCTAAAATAATTTATTCAAGCCAGCAAAGTAAAACGATGTCTTCTCAACTGGCCACACGCGTTTCCTACAATGATTTCCCGAGAGATTTTCGCACGAGAGTCCGCAATTCAAATTGCTCATCCATTGGATCGGCCTTGGAAATACTCGAAGGCCAAACAAATTACGGCAATTACAACGCGGAAGACATATATTTTTAGAAACTTGTAGCGGAAAGAACAAAAGGCTGTTTCGGAATGGTTTGCCCACAGTTTGTATTCATCATATTCCACGACTTCTCGAGGCCAAAAAAACGTTAGATGCTAATGGTTGGTTAGATGGTTAATAGCTGGTACGGTCGATAGAGGATAAAGTCGCTAAGAATTCTATGACTGGAACCATTTTTACTTATAGTTATAACTAAATGAATTTGATACAGTATGAGCGTACAATTCGAATTGTATAACACGTCATCGTATAATATTGCCTGTTTATTAACGAGCCCGATGAGCGAGAAAATCAGGCAAGCATAACGGTCTCTCTCGTTTCCTCCTTATAGTGAACTCACTAACTTGTATTGAACGTCTTGAAATTCCTCATGAGGTATCGCTAATCAAGTCGAGAAGAGAAAGTCTGGGTTGGTCTCTCCTATACTGACCAAATACACGTTCGAAGTCTGCCTTCCGCAACCCCGCAAAACCGCGTGGGTTGCATAATAATTTACCAATACACCGTCGGCACCTGCATATCGATAAAGGAACCCGCAATGCTGCACATCCTCGGTATAGCGTTTTATTCATTACATTACTGATAATTCCAGCGGTGTTATTACAAACGTGGATGGTTCTGACGACTTGATTGGCTTTCAGACGAGATATGGCAGATTTTCAGGTCATATTAAGAAACCCTCTATCTCACTCCATCGAATAACTTCCCTTGACCACAAATATTCAGCGATTGCACTGCAATACCAGTAATGATATGATAATAGTTTATTCGTGTTTTCAAACGAACGAACAAAATTTGTTCATTTAATGAATACCGTTCAAACCCTCCGACCATTTCATAAAGGGGAAGAAGTGAAGATGGTTTCTATCCCACTCGTGTTTCCTCCCGCTGAGCTTCTGTTATTTTCCTCGTTCAATACTTCGTGCAGGTCAAACCACTTCCGTACAGATCGACCTGGATGTCCTCAGAGCGGGCTGGGTGGAGCAGCCAGTAGCGCAAATGTAGAAATAGGAAGCTTTCAATGCAAGAATATGGATTTCCCCTAGTTAACAAACACATTTTCCCTAAATTTGTAGATGAAATGAGGGAGAGAAATGTTCACACCTAATCATCAACTCAACCCAGAAATGAACGCCTAACAATTCGGTAATGACTTTCCTCGGCCCGAGTCCAACACCTCACCATACCTTTTCCTCAACAACCATTTCCCATTTCTCTCTCTTGATTTAGGTACAGGAAAGGAGGAGGTTACAAGTAATGGCCCCAAGGGACGGCCCTGCGTTCCCTTCCAACTGTTTCCTCCTAATGCGTCCTCACTCGAGCCAGTAAGCTCTCATTTCTACGTAGAGAACACAAATCAAAGGTTTTCGTATATCCTCCAAAGACCAGGATTTCCTGAACGAATAATGTCCACCTAAGCATGATAGAACCTTTAAGAAAAGCTTACAGGGGTTCTTTAAAACCCTCAACTATAGGGGGGGTTGTCCGGTGAGTATATCTCGATATTCATTAATTCAAGTTGAGGAAGCTTACAGTTCTAACGCCCTTACGAGAAAGAAAGAACTTCCGACTTCGGGACATGGAAGGGTTTGAGGCCCTCAAGCTTCTGGTTTAATAATAGAATTCCGAAACAACTGGAGTGAATGGGAGGACCTCCAGCGAACTCGGGGCAAAATGTTGGGGTTCGCAATAAATATTTCATCAAGTTAGCCCAACAAGAGTTTAGCTCCGAATGTATGTTATACCAACGCATCGTGTACACGCTGCGTCTCAAGAGCGGTATATTTACGGTAAGAACATCAATATGAATTCTCTTTTACTTCGGAGTGGAACATTTTGGCCACTCCAACACGTCGGCGAAAAAGTTGAAACAACTGACGTGGAGTTGGTCAACATCCAAACGCGTCGATCGGTCATGACGAGAACGTTTCGACAAAGAGGTAAGTGGGTCTGGGACCTTCGCCATCGTGTGGCACTGGGCCAAACAGGAATCGAAAACTGGGGCCCAACTTCCGAAACGGCCTATTGGCGCTCACCGCGGAATCAAGGAAACCGAACTGGGAATCACGACCTCGAAAAAATGCCTCATCTGAATACATGGCACGTTTTCAGCCTCGGAATCATCTCGATTTCAACTTGAAATGCCTTGAACCAGCTAATGGAGGAAAAACGTGCCATCCTCTACAGAAACACATTAGGAACAGGAAATGTAAGATAGATCTCCAGATTCCGAAAATTGGGTTTCTCTTTTTGAAAACATTTGATGGTTGTCTCATTGCCTTGCCTTGGATTGACTGGAGAGGTGTCACTTAACAAACTTTGTGCAGCCAACTTTTTCTAATTATTATCACAGAGTATTATCACAATAGTTCTGTTACTTTGCTGTCAAAATGGTTGTTGCAAACTTAATAATACTGATGAAATGTATAAAATTTCAAAAAATGTATAGCCATCTTTATCTTTCTTGCATGTCTCAAAGAAAAAGCTCAGTGTCTCTGTAATTGGCCTCGGTGCTCATCCTTCCTCGGCCGTCAAGCGCTGTTTACCACCCGATTACGGCCAATCCCACAATTATATCCACAAGCTGCAAGAAAAAGCCGTTTTCACTTCGCCTAAGGACACCTAACGTGTCCTCTCGTCTTCACGCATTATATCATCCGCGACTAAAGAAGAGAAATCAACCCAAGGGCTTCATAATACGTGTGTGTTGTGCGTGAACCCCGAACAACGAATAAGAAGATTACGCATATGAAATATGTCAATAACAACCTGTTATATATGAAAAAAAATATACGTATGGTTTGTAAACACGAAGAATGGACATTAAAAAAAGGGGGATTTTCCTTGTGTGCAGGTTGCAACCGATACAAATACGCTGCGAATTCTTCCAGAATGGGGAAAGCAGAGGGTGTAAGGCATGCTAATCAATTCAGCGTCCAACATTTCGTGGAAAATGATACCACACACGCGCAGGTACCTATAAATGTATACCATTTTGACTCATACCCTCCTCCGATGGGCGCCGATCGGCCCGGGACCCGTCTCATTGGATTCAGTGTCCGAAATTTAGTAAAAAAATATACCCCATATTTCATGTTTCATACAACTGACGATACGGAGTTGACTATTTTATCCTTTAACCGAAGAGATTACAGCAAAGCGCGTACAATTAGACGTTTACAGAGAGTCGACAGAAATATTCAACCATCCGTGCCGGCTGGAGAAGTGGCCACTAGAAGAAAGTAAGCGCAGGAAATCGAGCAATGAGCGAGGAGTATTTAGGAGCGAATGCGAGACACTGACCTCTTTTATCTGAGCTTATCCGAGTTCTTCCTTGGACTCTGCGTACGCATAGGTGTAACTGTAACCTACTTGCGCAAGTTTTCCCTCGTAAAAAGCGTAATTTGTTCAACAGCTGCAGGTTAAGCTTCTAGGATGTGGTCCGAGAGTTCATGTTGTCACCAACGGGACTCATTTGCGTGGATTCCTCTTTTTTTTGCATCATTTTCAAGAGCCTGCCAGTGAAAAATGCTGCTGGGTAACCGTTTGGATCAGGTTTATTTTGCTCCAAAAATCCGAACCGTCGATCATCGTCCTTCTGTTGTCCTTCTAACTTTTTACTTGATGACGATCAACTAATTGCCTTCTTCATGACAGAGGACGAGTCACCTGCATGTTTCATTCCAAAACAGGATACGATATTCGAATGATGTTATTAAAAAAGGTGTCAATTATTCAACTTGTTCAAAATATTATTGAAGTAAATTTCAGATCTCATCGGTACTAAAGCCTTAATTTTTTCCAAGGTTGAGTGGGTACCAATGCTTTGGCCACAAGTTATAACTCTCAGTGGAGGTCATAGAGCCTGGAGGAAGGTCGTCTGACAAGGCGAGCTGGGCTCCTCAGGTGACTTGATTATCCTGTTTTTTCGGCCAACAACTTCCACCCGGCTTTTGAGCCCTTCCCCGGATATGAACCTCGAGCGGTAGAGAGGGAACGTTTCCTGTTTATCCTGTGGAAGTCAACATCCCACGTCATAAAAAGTAAACAAAATGCACATTCAGCGCCAGGTTTTTTCTTTGATTGAAAAAAGAGCGATATGGAAAAATAAATGCGGCCAGTGGTCAGTCTATACAACAGCTATCGGGTTTCGAATGAAAATTTCATTTCATCTACCTATCTATCTATCTATAAAAATTTTACCTAAAGTCGGTTTGTTTCTCTCACTCCACTAAAATGTCCTTCCATTCGTGAACTTTTTAAAAAAAAAGTTCTATTGAGATTAATAATTATTAAATAACCGAAATTGCTGCACAATGTATACAAGTCGAAAACCTTCATTTGGGTCCTTGTTCAGCCGGACACATTATTGTAAGGGATAGTATGAATATAATGGGATCAAGTCAGATAAAGAATCTCTTACTTAATAGATCTGTAATCGTTCCTGTTAGTGGCGGTCCTTTCACCATTAACGCCTATCAGAGGCTTCAATCAAGACTGCGTCAACGCCCAAAATACAGTCGAGAAGTCGATAATGATTACACTATTGAGGGCAAACTGCGGTGTCGTGCCGCGAAAGTAATTTTCAATACCAGGTGGAAGATTAGAAAGTTCCTATCGGTTGTTAAAATTAAGTGCTCATGATTGAAATGGATTGGAACAGACTGGTGGAGGTCAGTACTTGCATGCCCGAAAACCTCTCGCTGTATTCAGTGAACGGAACATACCAACGTTCTACTGAATTATCAAAACCAAACGCCACTGACGAACGATCTGACCGATTCGTAAGGCGACAGCCAATTCAAGTTTGTTCAAAGAGTTTATCATTCCCCAGTCACTTGGCAAATATGAGGGAAACCTGCTCTCCAGATAGAAGTCAAGCTGGTCGACTTAGGCTCATAAAAGATTCACTCTATCAGCTCCCGGGCAACAAGTTGCTTACAAACGCTCGGAGAAAAAGGAACGGAAATGATGGAGGAAAATTGGATTCAATTGGAGTATTTGCCTCCAAACCACCGTTAAGTACGTACCAATCGGGCGATCAAGTGCCATGCGGTTTAGATTGGGAGGCGTGAAAGACGAAATGACAGGTTTCCGAGACGAACGAATTACTCTGATTTCTTTCTCGTGAAAACTTTGGTTATCAAGTGATAGTTTCAATTTGAGAGTCGTTTCAAAGCACGTGATAGCAAGTGAAAACGAAGCTTCGGCCTCAGGGAAAGCAGATGACGTCATTAGAGCAGTTAGCTAGCCTGATTGGGAAAAGTAAATGGGGAAAATGTAACACGGGCAACTTCACATTGCCTTCTGATTGGTTTAAAAAGGACACTTTTCAAGTTGCTACCAATGTAAAATATAACTCCTCTTACCGGAGGCCTTGAAGCCATTAAGCGGAAAAACAACAGCTCCGTGAACTATGAATAATTCAAGTGTTGTAAAGTGAGGGATGAAAGACGATATGGGGCAATTCACCTTTTCCATGAGTACGTTGAACCGTCGAAGGAAATTTCCAAAGAATAATGTAGGGAAATTATACATCAAATGTCTAAAATTACGCACGCGCCATAAAATTGATTTAAATTTGGGAAATTTCCTCTTATCAACATTACACGGAAGTATTAGACCACTAATTTATATTTATATTATTATTCGTACACTCGTATAGCGAAAAATTGAGACGGTGAATTGGAAACCTCAAAGGAGAGGAAATGGTTATAGTTCGATACTCATGTCATCCGATTTTGAATCTCCAGAAATTGCCGTTATTGTCATAGAAAGACGTTTGGCCTTTCTACTCCACAGATAAAAAGCTCATCGTGCTCTCCGTCCATTTATGTGAAAGAAGACGTTGAAAGATAGAAATGTCGACTAGAGTTCGGCACATAACAAGTCTTTTCGGCACGTGGAAGGTGGGATCAGGTGTGGGATGGTAGGTACATACTTCCCCTCGGTTCAAAATCGATCGGTTTAGCTCAGACCTCCTTCCATTCAACGTTTGCTCTGTCTGACGCTCTTCATCTTTCATCTGACTCGGCTCTTTTGCTTTCTTTGTCGTGCCCCTCTTCAACCAGATATCCCTTTTTGTCGGGATACACTACATTAATGAGTCAACAGTGAACTGTTTGATGTTGAAAATGAAACTTTGTTGAACGAAACGAATTCAGCCGGTTCCCCGATACTTTTTCGAGGGCAAGAACAGGTCACAGTCCTATTACCTTGTTTCTCGTTCGTTGATTTTGTAAAAGTCCAGTGAAAACTATCTTAAACTTGAACGTTTTGTTGCGCAAGAATACCGACCCGCTGGGCAGAAATCCCATTTCTTTTTAGGTAAAGATTGAAGTTCAAAGATCATAGATAACAAGCGAAATGGTTTTTGATAAAACATGTGACTCCCGTTGTATTTTGGAACGCAATATCATCTCAAGGGAAATCATCGTATTTGTGACAAAATTTAGAACGATGAAAAAATAAATTCAGAAAAAAAAAGATTCACTGTGTGGTTTCAAAAGATCGAGAACGAGATTAAGATATTGCCAAAACCAACGCACGGTCCGGTACTTTCGTCCTCAAGACCCACTCAAAATCTGTTGAAATATTTTATTCCGCAAGATCACACTTTTTCCCCTTGAGGAGTTAATTCGTGTGGGTTCGATTATATAACAAGACCTTCCTGACAGGTGACGTTCGAGCGAAGCAGGCACAGTTGCGCAATAGAGAACTTGAGTGATTTCTCACTCACGTGAAAAAAATCTCTGAATAGGCAGAAATTAAAATATAAATTTTTACATTAAACAAATCAAATGAATTTTGTGCTCAAATTGAAACTTAAAAAAAAATTGGGTAGGAAGGTATCTATGAATAGAAGAAGTACTGACCAATCGTAAAACGTGACTAGTGAATAGTTCGTGACCTAATGAGCGGATAACAGCAGAGAATAAAAACATGGCAGGGTGTTAGAAAGCGTTTTTGACTTTAAGGATCATCAAAAGACCATCAGTGGAAGACAAGGACAGTTTAGAGTTAAGAAAGTTCCAGCGAACAGGCGCTATTTGTGTTACAACGTCAACAACATTATTAGGTCTTTTGGTGGATGTTGAAGAGTAAGGAAAATCCCGCTAGAAGACAATTTGGTTGCGTAGATGATGGGCGAAATTCAGCAGAGAAAGTATGTCGCTCGTTGTCGCTTTATATCAGCGTCCGGTGTATTGTGGAATCTTGAATGATTTTTCAAGATTATTATCCGATATCAATAACAATGTTCTACTGGCTAAACATAATAGCTGCGTAAGGAGATTGGCGAAAGTGGGTAAGCCGATGTCTCCTTCAGAAGTAATAAACCATAGGCAAAGTATTATTGATTGTCAAAGAACACTTTCTCGAATGAGGCGCCAGTTTCCTGTCTCAAACACACTTAAAGAGTAAGTATGTATGAGTAAGTATGTTCACGACCAACGCCGCGTTTTCTAGTTGGACCTAACTCCAATGATTACTAGTAAGACAATATACTTGAAAGAAGTTTATATTGGGTCAGACCGCTTTTCACGGCGACCTACCAGTGCTCCACCATACACCAATCATAATTGATTTCATAATAACATTGATTTTAAGACTCAGTGTGAAATCATCACAGTAAAGACCTAGTGTTGATTATACTCCACAGTTGTACAAAAATAATAACGAAACGGAAAAACAATATGAGTACTTCAAACCACCCGAGAAAATCAGACTGTCATCAATTTGCGTCCAGTTAGAACACATACGAGTTATACATGCTAACAGTCAAACTCGACCTCGCCTTCCCAACTTTCATCACAACGCTAACAGCACGTTAAAAGACCTCTTTTACACCGTCAATGTAGGTGCAACGGCTACGACTACGGCTCACCTAAAAAACAGTAATTCGATCGGCCCCTTTGACAAGTTTGCGTTTTGAGGTCGTACGTTTTCAAGGCGTCTTCTTAAACTAACACGGTTTTCGCACGGAAATAGCAACTCATTCGGTAATTTCTCATTCCGGGTCGTTTCGACTTATCAACGCAAACTGTGAAATGTCAAAATCTGGCATGAAAAAATGAGTTGTTTATTCAAGAAATAATAAACCATAAACCCAAAAGGCTGTACGCCGTCCGCTCCGTTTTCAGAAGTAGAAATTTTTCTAATAATTTGAAATTTTGGCATGAGGAATATCATTTTCCAATAAATTTTGGGTGCTGAATCCATTGAAATGGGCCCTGGACCAATCGGTGCCCACAGGAGGTGGGTCTAGGTAAAAATGGGTACCTACCTACCTTTTTCAAAAGTGGGTTTTTGAGGTTTTTGGGTACATAGCGCGCGGGATACCATTTTCCATTACAATTTTGGGGTTTGAATCAATCGAGATGTGTCCCGGACCAGTTGGCGGTAACAGAAGGTAGGCACGAATCAAAATGGGTACCTACCTACTGGAATGAGTCCTGTACACTTCACTCTCACTGTTTTCCCCATACTCTCGCTTTAAGGAATACTAGTGGAAGAATTTGTAGTTTTTTGATCAGCAAAAGCAGATTATTCCTCGATTATTCAAAACGAGAGACTAATTTGATCACGTTTTAGATAGAATATCCTACATGATATTGGCAGTTTTGAGAGTTTCTAAGAAATTACTGTACTCATAAAGATTGAATTCCTAAAAGCAATGAGGTAGCATTATTAGTCAAATTATACCTATTCTGTGTCAAATTAAAGCCTTCCATATCAATGCATATCCGTGAGAATTGCAGGTATGCACCTATCGAAGAAAAACGCTGCTAATTATTTAAAAATAGTTTATCAATCTAGGAGGATCTCGCTCGTGCATGTGGGAAAGCGTGTCTTCGAGGTCCCCGAGAAGGCATTTAGTTTTCGATCGACGAACCTCCAACCGATAGAGAGTAATAATATCCTTTTATTTACACAGAACATTCTGAACTCAAAACAAATTGAGTAGAGGAATATCAACAATATGAACAGTGTCTCATCTGAGTTTCATTGAAGTTGGACGGTACAGGAGTTTAGTAGTGTTTAGTATTGATGGCTTTATTCTCGAAATCGGACACGAATGGCGGCTAGTCATAAAAAGGAATGGCGGAAACTGAACTTTTAAGGGAATATAATACAATTTTAGAGGTAGAAAGAGACAATATTGAGAACCCAGGCTTGCTGAAGTGAGACAGAAGTGGAGTGGAGACCGACTGCGGCTGGAAAGTAGGATCGATCGATCGATAAGAAAATCGATAGAAAGGTTCGCCTCAAGGAACAGGAGCCTAGGAGCCTGGCAGAGGTTCAGATGAGTATCTTGGAGGAGAGGGGCAAGTCGCCTTGAGATCGTGCGGAAGATGCGAGCTATTGGTGGGAGAGCCAAGGGAGCAGCTTCTGCTCAAAGGTCGACCACCGATCAGCTGGGGCGATCATCTGCAGGCTCGAGGGCCCGTTGTCCTAGGTCAGGGTCGTTGGTTCGCCTCAGTATCCTCTCGACCTACGCAGGCTGTCACAGGAAGCTCACATTCTGTCCACGAATTTGAACTCAGGGAGGACTACTCTTCACAGGTAGTCAGAAACACGACAGCGAATCATTTCAATAAGATTTCTTCACTCCCAGTTTCTACTAATTGCCCAGGTAAAGTTCAGGTTTGCCCCTCAAAATGTAGGTTCGCAGTAGAAATTTACTCATTCATGTCATCGGGAGCGCAACGTTTGAAGGGTTGCTCGTCAGTTTGTTTCTCAGCACCTTTGTATACGGTACTTTCGATTTTGAATAAGCTTTACCTATGCGTTTACCCTACTCGGCAAAAAATGGGCGTTCAACAAATCCAAATCAATTATTTGTGCACCTTTATTGCTTTTCCAGAGCGCGAAGGTGTAACAGTTATTTCCCGTTGGCATAAAAGGGTTCCCACGAGGTGATGTAGGTTCCTCTTGGTTTTAGTTCTATTCCAACTACCGTCAGAAAGATTTGTTTTCCAAAAAATACGGTTCTCCTGCAGCTGCTCACTTCAATTTTTGATACGTTTATTAGGAAAAATTGTAAAATTCTTCGACACTGTAATCGAAATTGCCGTCGAATACATTTAAAATGTCTGTTGATGGTGATGTGGGCTTCCTGGCAAGCTCAGTAAACAAGGAGAAGCCACATGCCGGTCACCGATATGCAGTCTCCAAGTAACATGAACCAACTAAACAACAATTATTAAGCCTTTGTTGGCTCCCGACGTAGGTGTGTTTGAGCGCGTAGTTAAGTCGCATGAGTCATTGTAAAGAACAGCGGAGTGTCAGGTTTCCCACGGGTCGGTGACTCAACTTCTAAACCTAAAAATCGTTCTTTTCTAGCGCGAAGAAGGTTTGAATTTGTAAGGAAAGGAATTGACTGAACTTAAACGGTCGGAGGAAGAAAACAAAAAAAGCGTATCATCAGAGAGGGCGTAACAATGGAACTTTCTTTCAATCTACTTGGCAAGTGGGCGAAAAGTCGTGGGACGAGGGCAAATTTACGAACACCAAATATACATTTTAGGACTCAGACACCGTAGGTACACCGATGCTAACTTCCACTCAAGATTAATGTTTCGAACGAACGATCGCCCAATACCCGACCGCAACCACAGCTCAATATTGAAACGCGTTTGAGAAACCGACGAGAAAACGTTTCTTGTTAACAAGCAAGTTTTGATTGGCTGAAAACTTCTCGAGAAATTCAATCTCCCTCTGGAAATCGATGAAGTTCCGAGCGAAAGGAGGGGGAAGAGCCAACTAAATCAGGATATAAAAACTTCAGTTTTATAGCTCTCAAACTCGAATAACTTTTCGAACCTCAAACTATGCTGATCGTCTGATTTTCATCGACGTAGTTGATCTATTCAATCACTCAAAATAATAGCAAACATAATAGGAAATAATTGACCAAATACACTGAGAATTACTACCTGAATAAACGAAAAATTCAAGATTTTACGGGATTTGTTTTTAAAATGACACGAAACAGAGTTCATCAAACGGCAAACACGGGAAGCAACAACACTAGGGGTTTCCTGGTTATAAAGTCGTATTATCTCGACAACAATAGAACAGGAAACGCGTTCCGCCTTTACATCGCATCCGCACTTATTGCTCTGATTTTTCTAAAGCTATCGCTTGGATGGTGACTTATAAGAGTATTTCCACGGTTTAAGAGGATTCTTGTAGTAACGCCACCGGACATTCTATACTAGAAAAAGTTATAAAACTATCAATTTGGTGTATCTATTGAATTCCACCACTGAATGCTCAATTTTCACTCTGCTGAAATGAATCTAAACATACGGATTTTTTGCAAATGGATAAAGTACATTCTGAGTCGACCAATCAGAGGCTCTTGTTTGCTAAATAATGTAATTTTAACCTCTTATTCCACTATTAAAATCAGTTGATCCAGCTAAAACTCGTATTTCAGAACATTAGAGCGGATTTTGAATCTACTTAATTTGAAGGGTAGGAAGAGGTGAGATGAAGATGAGGAAGAGGGATTAGAAGGTGGCAATTCAGAGGGGCCTTTTTTTCTTTAGAGGTACGAATACAATAGTGATTTTTTCAATAAGAGCAATTAATACTCCAAAAGTGGATCTGGCAGGACTAAAATGGATAATAAAGGAGGGAAATGTTGTAACAGCTGTTGTTTCAATGACTATGCGGCCTTGTTAGTTCGGCGTTCGGTTTTTTTCCCGAAGGTTAAACCAACTGACAATATTGCAACAGATGCACAAATTTGCTCATTTTTGTCAATATTTTATGACGAATGAAACAAGAGAGCTAACGCCAGCAAAGACAATATACAATACATGTCAAACCAGAATTTGAATCACTGACGCGCATAACAGATTAATGTTGTTTCTTAAATCTGCCTTCATCAGAACGAATGGCTGCCTAATTACGTTCAGATATTTTTTTGATAAACTTTGTTCAAGATTGGGTAATTTACTCAAAATAGCCAGAAGAATAAATGGGGCATGAAAGGGTTGGTGGGGATAGTTTAACAAGGAAATTTCAGGTGATATCACATTTTAAGGCTCATTGTCGAGCAAAGTATTGAGTCAACAAATTGATGGGGATTTCCTTTTTATCATTTGCATTGTAAAGAAACATCTCGAGCATTGTTACCACGCAGTTGAAAAAGGTTTATAGTTTTATTTGGACGAGGGCACTGTTCGGGAAAAGTTTATAAATTAAACGACAATTACCGGCTTGAAGCTCTGACAATATTTACGTTGAATGCGGTTCCCGGTTTCATTTCAGAAAATAACCATGGCGTGTTACGAACCTCCCTATTTGAGTTTCATACAGGAGGAATCACGAGCCCTGGGACGGCCTGTCGTGATGGGAGAGAGTGATTCGTGACATTTCGTATACCTAGCTCCCGCAGAACCGTCTTATAGTAAACAAGAAAAGACGTTTGACCTACGAGAAAGTGAACAATCGTTGTGACAGACGTCACCAATCATCTTGGGACGATGGGGGATTATACTATGCAGGGGAACCCTCGTCACCGATACATAAATAATATTCCCAACTAATAACGTGGCTTTTCTAGATAGCTCCAGCTTGAAATAGGATCCGTTATAAGGACGACTTTTCTTTTCTGTTCGATAGGTGGGCAAGTTTCAGGCCAAGAAGACGTTCACTTTAGTGACAGAGAACAGGAATGACGACCATGATGTAGGTACCTCAGACAGCCTCTTCATAAATACAGTCCAAGAAAAATGTAATGAATCAAAGCGAGGAGCCTCTCCTAAATTTTATTGACGATTGTTACAAAAGAACTTCTCGAAACACGCAACTCTGATACAAGTTCGCCACTCGGTATTTATTTTCCTCCAGCCCCAAATCTGTTTTAAAATGGACGTTTCAGAATTTTCTCACGATTCTTTTGAACTTGGAGTGGTATCTGTTTCAAGTTAGCCCGTAAACGACGGGATTTCCAGCGGTAAATTCTCAACGAAAACAATGCTACCTCGGAGAACAACTGGAGATCGTATCGCAACCTCTAAAACGTTCCGAAACATGAAATGTTTCCGGAAAAAAGTTCAAAAAGAATTACTCCCACGCTGTTCTATCTAAAACGACTGGGGTCAACCATGAATAAATAGTTTTATTGAGTTCAAGGAACTGACAATTGGGCTGACAAAAAATAAATTCTTGATTCGTCCAATGCAATAAAACTCTTATCATATCTATCTAATTAATCTGAAAATCTAGGAAAAATGTATCTAATTGTCGGTACGCAGGTATAAAAATATCAGAACAACTCATATTGAGCGCATCCACATGAATTTTAAACATTTCAAGCAATTCCTAGCATTCCCCGTGAAACAGTTCAAATAATTAATTTGTTGTTTAATTAATTCGTTTCAGTTTAAGGGGTGAAACAAGCTCCAGACGGTAAGTTAGGGAAATCGACGATTTTGTGGAGCTTCTCACTCAATTTCATGGGCCGTCAACGGAAACAACCAAGTAGAAAGAACAACCCTTAAATCGAAAACAAGATAAACTAATGCTTCAATACATTTATTTAACATTATTAGGCTCATAATATACTGTTAGGGCTTCTCTAGAACCATGAGATTTATATTAAGGGAAAACACAGTCAAGCAATTCTTACCTTTGATCATAGATTACAATTTGAGAAGGTCTCTAGGTTTACTTACCTGAAACAAAAATACATTTTGTTGTTACTGCTGAATCACATATATTCTATATTTTAAAAAAATAGTTGTCAAATTTCTTCAGAATTCATCTGAAAGGCCCAATAAACTTGCTGCCGGCAAGAAGGCTAAAATGTCTTAATTCATGTATCATTCGGTGGCGAACGAGGGTAAATTTTTTCCAAAAGGAAGCTCGCGACCCTTCATTGAATGAACCCAATATTCGTGGAACGGATAATCAGTTTGCCACGGGCACTGGTTGACACATTGGCGATCACGTTCTCTCCGACCAGGGCAATTAAAGCCCCCGCGTATTGATCCGAAGTACTCACAAGCCCTCAACTTCCGAGCCCAACTCAATTCATGACGAAGTAAAGCACGAACGCTGGTGCTTCAAAACAATTGTGAAAACGAAACCGAGCAGATTAGGTGGACAAATGAACCCAAGCGCAATAATGAGAAGAAAACTCATAGAATGAAATAAAATCAATTAGAGGGGCGTTATGTGTAGACGGGGTAAGATGATAAAAGATAAGTCCCTAAAGAAAGGCGCTTCAAAATTTGAAGCGCCTTTCTTTAGTCCATTTAATGGACTACTAATTGAAACAGACCAAACTTTTGTAAAAATTTCACATTTCCCACACAAAACGAAAAAAAAAACGTACATTCTGTACATGAAACTCGTCTTGATCAACTCGATTCCATAACGTACTACTGAGTGTAACTTTTTCTGTTATTGTTTAGAAAGACCAAGAGCTTTCACAAATCCAAGATCTTTTTCGTCAGACGAGTATCGCTCGTTGAGATCAGAGTTGTGCATCTCTAGAGATGATTCTGGTATTGTAATATTGTACCATCAGCAAATTTTTAGAGCGTGAAAGAAGAGCCTTGAAAACTTTCGATGGACCACGAGAAAACGAACGAATCAAAATAAGGCTAAGATACTGCTCTATTTAGTGGGAAATCGCAAACAATTGTAGGGTTATTAAATTATTAATATAATTTTTTTCTTCCTAAATTTCAAGCGTGTTTATTTATATTATACCTGTGCCTTTCATGACAATAAGAAGTGCCTATGATTATTTTTAAGTCCATTTCTTAACTATGTTAAAAGACAGGAGAGATTTTGTAGAGGATTTCTTCAAGAACCTCTTTTTGAAAAAAGATCGGACAAACAGGACCTCAATTCAACCGACGATTTTAATTTATGAAGCTCTCTAACAAGAAGAGTATTTCAAAAACCTGAAGTCCAGAGACGGTTAGGAGTGTAGAAATGATCAGGTTGTATTTGACTAATAAGATAAAATTTAATATGGTATATTTTTTTCTATAATAATTAGTCAATATGATTGTATTATCCAATAATTATATTGTAAGTTTGCCAACAAAAAAAATGACGGCTTCACAATGAAAACCCCCAAACAATTTTTCACTTTTTTCACAAACTGCTTATAAGTTGAAAAATATGCAACCTACTGAATTTCTCATTATTTACAAAATTAAAACAGACAAAATGTTCTTCAAATGTTCTTCTTCTTTGCTAGAGCGCGGTAGAAAGAGCAATTTTTTGGCACTCGGGCAAAAACGAGGGAAATTCATCCGTGTTTCCTCCATGAATACGTGTCTTATTCATGTTCTATGGTGGTTACAAGATTACTGAGCCCTCGAAAAACATTGCTCACGGAGTGGTAGGAACTCATAAAAGAACGATCAAGCCGTTTTATGATTTTTATTAAAAATGAAATTAAATTACTATAATGAAAAGGAATTTAGTAGCAACCAACTATCAATACGTTTTTATTAAGAACATCGTTGAAAAAACATTGCAATTAATCATAATTTTTTTATTGAACTCCTAAACTCCAACAACTCCCTGCTGCATCGGGTTGTTTGGAAAAAGGGGCAATCATTTACAGACATCTGCAATGCCTAAGTCAGCTTTCTTCAGACCAAGTACTGTGGAGGCTGTACAGTTGTTTTCAATGGGTAGCCAGAAGGCCCGGACGGCACTAAATCAATGGAGCGGTTAAGAAGATCGAAAGTGAAGCACTCAGTCAAAGTTACAGTCAAATACCATTTGACTGGGCTATAAAGCAACACGATCACACTGCCGACTTATGCACATGCAGCCTCCACTAGCGAAACATATAAAAGTACTCGCAATTGATTATTCATCGCACCAATTTAAAATTTTACGGATTATCTCGGACTACTCGCAAACCCCCAGAAAAACAAGTTGATTATTCAAGGAATAACCAACCAAAAGCGGGTTGGGCCATCCGCCTAGGGGGAACCTATGGTAATACATGACATCATCACACTGACAACAACAGGAAAAAGAAAATTATCTTGAGTTGAGGGAGTGTATTTCGGCGAAGGGTTTTCTTAGAAGGAACATCCGGGTGGATTCTACGCTTATTTGGGCGTGCGGGCCGACGGATGAGGGTCCCTGTCAGGACTCGGATTCCTTCTGCTCAGCGGATCATTAATTTTATTTACCTTTCGTGGAAAAGGGTCTTAATCATTGCTTAGTATCATAAATGCAAGATACATACTACAGGAGAGTTCCGAGGTATTATGACTAAAATTATAGTTAAATTACTCGTCGTCAAAAGCTCCAATGGGGAGATTGAATCTTTCAATGGCATAATAACCTACATTATACTGCGTTCACATTCAAGTCCTATCGCATATATAAAAAGGTACCAGCACACATAAAATTAAGCAAACTTCCGACTACAACCTGTGATTGTACCCTACACAACGAAATTATGTCTTGGTGTCACGCTTAACATACACGACCTCAAGTTAGAGAACCTTTATAATGATGAAGTTTCACAGAAAAAAAAAAAAATAAAAGACTGGCTATTTTGACTATTATTTTTGCTAGCTTTACAAGAGTGAAACTTCCAACACAGGTTTCGGCGTCCATTGTGACTATTTTGATTTCATAAACGCCGAAAAAAAAATCGATTCGCGACAACGATATATGAATGATAAGTAAGTAAGAGTATACTGCGGAGTTTAATTCTTTTCAGACAATGAGGTTTTAACGACTTCTTCTTCATGTGGACTTCACTGAGACCATAAGTACGAAATCGGCTGAAAATGCTCAATTTCTGCCTCCCATATGGGTATAACTGTCCTCTAGGCAAGCCGATCGTGTATTTGTTTTCGTGAAGAAACCAATACTAACTCAATTTAGAAAATAGACCTGTCCGTTCAAAATATAATAGTTTTTATCTTTTTTTATTGTTCCTTGAATAATCAGTAATATGCGTTTTCATTCCAGAGGTCAAAATTTCCGATTGGCCCTAACATTTGACAGTTAGCGATTCAAGATGTCTATATCAAAATTCTCAAAAGAGAAATTCTTCCAAAATGGCTTATTACATTAAAACAAGAGTAGTGGGAAAACATTGAGTGTGGAGTGTCCAGTTTGATTTCAATATGTAGGTAGGTACCCATTTTGATCAATACCCATCTCCAGGGGGCACCAATTGGTCCAGGACCCATCTCGAAGGATTCATCTTCCAAATTTTAGAGGAAAATGTTACCTGGTTCCCATGATGTACCGATAATCGAGTTTCAAAAAACACATTTCTATCAATACTCTCCCCAAATTCGGGCCAATTGGGGTGTGAATTTTCAAGAACCAACTAGAGCCGGAAAGAGCCCTTGACAAAAATTTCATTGTAAGAAATTTTTCTACTAGTAAAATCGGCGTGGACGTAAGACGGTCATTTCGGTTTTTTGGTTGGTTATTCCTCGAATAATCAACCTATGTTTTCATGATAATGGTCAACCTCTCCGATTTGGCTCAAAATTTTTTTCTGGACGTTTCATGATGTCCTGATCAAAAAAGGTCGATGTCCGTCCGCCGTACGCCGTACGCCGTCCATTGTCCGCGCCCTTTTTGGTAGTAGAAAATTTTCTAAAAATCTGAAATTTTGGTCAGGGGTCTGTTCCCTGCCGAGACGGGTCCTCGAAACTTTTCAGCCCGATCGGACCAAATTTGGCGGGGGTAGGGGTCAAAATGTGTTTTTTGAAAAATGGATTTTCGAGATTTTGGGCGATCTAGGCGAGTAGGGTGTCATTTTCCACTAAATTTTGGACGCTGAATCCAAATAAATTGGTCCCAGAACGATTGGCACCCACTGGAAGAAGTAATTGGTCAATTTATGGGTAAAAAAAAACTTAAACACCACCTGGGTTCGAACTGAGTACCTTCCGGTTACTGCCGAACGCTCTAGCCACTTGCGCCATGGTGTAACCTATTTTAATTTTTTTTTTTTTTTTTTTTTTTTTACGTTTTCTAAAAATGTGAAATTCTAGTCAGAGGCCTCTTTCCGGCTTTAGTTGGTCCTCAAAACGTTTTAGCCCGATCGGCTCTAAGTTGCGAGGGAGGTTATGGGTGAAAATGGGTTTTCAAAGCTCAATTTTGAGATTCTTTGGGAACTAGGCGTGTGAAGTAACATTTTCCTCTAAATTTTGGACGCTGAATCGATTGGAATGAGTCCGAGACTCTCCATGCTCACTTTTTTCCCATACCCTTGTTCTAATAAATAATAAACCATTGTGGAAGAATTTGCAGCGATTTTGATCTGGACATCATGAAACCCACTGTCAAATTTTGCAGAAATTGGAGAGATCAACCACTGGTATTGATACATAGGTTGATTATTTTTAATGAGGAAGCAGTTGGCTCTGACTACGATTCATGTAAAAACCATGTAAAACGGCGGAAACGTCCTTCGTCAGGTGAATACACTCGACGCCAAGGCTGTTCTACGTAGACACGTTTATCAACCCAACTTACTTCCTCGTCATTATCACCCGAGACGGTAACAAGTGATTTTGGTGCGCCAAAATCTAACGAAAAAACTTGATGGAAAAAATTCAATTCCCAAATATGCGACTTGTCAAATTTAATTTTTCAATCAGATCAGATCTTGTTCAGAATTGCTGTGCATACTTTAGTTAAGGGCAGACTTTTCCGTCCGCTTAACTCAAATAACATCATATCACAGCCCACCTAAGTACCATCAACATTGGTCGAAAAGCTGACTGGGCGAGGGGACGTTTTATCGCGATTTTATGGATGGTTTTATCATATCTTCGGATTACTTGAAATACTAAAGGTTTGATTACGCACAAGTACTGAGGAAGCTCCCAGAATATTGTAATGTTTCAAGATTTATGTGAGCCAAGCATCGTAAGTCTCTTACACATAGGGGATGCTTTCGCTCGGGGTTTGAGTATGGTGGTAAAATTCAAATTACCTTTTGAAATTAAAAATAGGTCTTAGACACTAGGTACGAGGTGAACATTTATTTGAATTTAATTTATTTTTGTAATTAAAATTCGATTTACCGGTGATAGTTCAGCTTCACCGTCACTCTGCTCTTGTGAGGACGAATTTTTGCTCTTCTTAATCAATGCCCTCGCTTGAGGCTTGTCCCCCATCGTTGAAATTGGCAAATTTTCCAGGCAGCACCGTTTTGGCAAATTAGGATCACAGTTTTGTCCAATTGTCAACGAAGAGCAAAGTTGTATTTCGGAAGTGCACGAGAAACTTTACAGCACACACGGGTTTCACTCGACGCACGAGTGTCGTCTCGTAGTCGGCATCGCCATAGGCGTCGTACGATCGAACAAAAACGCGCGTCCTGATCGTGCGCCGCGCGCGAAGATCGTTCGCTCACTGCTTCGCAGTCAAGTCGGCACAGGCGAGACCCCCGTGCAGGTGGGGGCGGGGTCCCAGTCGGCGTTTCTGATCCCGGCGCGGAAAGGGGGGGACTACAGTGCACGGGAGACGTCCGCCGACAGACTGACCGCGAAAGTCGGTTAACGACGGTAGAGCGCAGCACCGGGCGCGGGGGCGTCTCGCCGATCAATAGGAGCACGTACAACCTCGTGGAAAAGCGTCTCGTCTCCCGTGCACTTTTCCATTTCCTCGTTACGCTCGGGCGTTGAAAAAAACAGAAAAAAAATTACCGATGAACCAGTGGAGGCATGCCATCTGGCACTATTGGCACAGCCAACGGGGAGGCCCAATACTGGCCCTTGCCGTCAACATCAAATTCCACAAGATTCATTGACAATATCACGCCATAAAATGTTACATCAGAGTTGGGGAAAACCCGGATCAAAATTACTGAGATGATCATCCCAACACTTTTAGCCCTGTGGCGCACCCAGGGCTTTTTACCTGTAATGGTGCCAAGAAAGAGGGTCTGTAATACACACTCCTACCTAAGGTGTACCAATACAGGCCCGCACATTGTTTCAAGAGGGAATAAACTGGTACGCTTTTGCTGGTGTGGTAGAGCGAGCTAGAAACTATGACCTTCAAGCCCTCCTAAATGAAGGGACCCTCATTCCTGCCACTGTGGCAGATTCCTTGCTGCAAGCATTGCCCCTAGACCTCTGATTTCGCTGTAATCACGTTCCAAAAAGTCAATTTCGCGCAGAATACTTGTATTCCAACAATTACAATTCATTTGCTTTATAATTTGAAGGGGTCTGTACCCAATTCAATAAATTTCCTTATTGCTATATACCTACTTCAATTCTAAAAAGTAGGCCTTTTGACCAACGACGAGAATGGAATAAGAGAAAGTGACAAAACATTCTATCAAGCAACGTTCTGCAGGCTACATGGAGGGAACCTAGGTTGGCCAGAAAACAAAAATTTCAGTACGAATAGGAGTTTGATTTTAATTATATTTAACATCTTAACTATTAACATCTAGGTTGTTCCGAATTTGAATGCCAACATGTGTTACGGCAACTGCTCACATCGCTCAGAACGATGCTATCGCTAGGAAATTGCTGAATATTAGGGTATGTCGGAGGGGTCGACCTCTGGCATAAAAACATGGACGTTCAAAGAATCTTTTCCCGAACTCTTGCTCCGAGGAATAATAAATCATTGTGCGTTATTTTTTTTCATCCGTGTAAAAACAAGCTTAACATTTTAAAACGCTGCAAATTCTTACACACGGGTTGGTTATTCCTCGAAGCAGGCGCATGGAGACTAATTTAAACCTGGGACCAGGCGCATGGAGATTCATTTCTTCTACATGGGGGAAACAGTGGGTGTGGTGGGTCCCGGACACATTCCAATTGATTCGGGGTCCAAAATTTGGTGGAAAATGACACCCCACTCGCCTAGGTACCAGAGATCTCGAAAACAGACATTCGAAATGGGTTGATAGTTACCCATTTTGACTCACAACCTCATCCAGAGGGCGCCAATCGTTTCGGGATTCATTTAATTGGATTAAGCGTCCAAAATTTAGAGGAAAATGATACCCCACACGCCTAGGTACCAGAAATCTCGAAAACACATATTCGAAATGGGTAAATAGGCACCCATTTTGACCCATAGCCCCATCCAGAGGGCACCAATCGTTCCGGGACCCGTCTCATTGGATTCAGCGTCCAAAATTTAGTAGAAAATGATACCCCACACACCTAGATTGCAAAAAATCCATTTTTCGAAATACACATTTTGACCCCTACTCTACCCATATTTGGTTCGATCGGGTTGAAAAGTTTCGAACACCGGTTAGAGCCATGAACGGACCCCTGACCAAAATTTCAGATTTTTAGAAAATTTTCTACTACCAAAGTCGGCGTGGACGGCGGACTGACATTTGCTAATATTGATTTAGACACCTTGAAACGTCCAGAAAAAAATTTTGGGCCGAATCGGAGAGATTGACTTTTTGCATGAATACATAGGTTGATTATTCAAGGAATAACCAACCAAAACCACCTAGTTTTTGTCAAGCTTCATCATAAACACCTGCGGAGTATTAATTAATTCTACTGTATTCTACGGTATCTGGTCCCAACCGTGTAAACACGAGTTGTTTAGAAACTTAAAAGGAAAAAGAAGAAGAAGAAGACACTAACCTACTAGATTTGCCGTTTCCAGGCTTGTTGTTGCTGCTTCAAAATAAGTGAGCCATCGAAGAACGCGGATGGATGAATCGTTTTAATCCTTACCCGTCTTGAGGTATTTCATTTTAATTTACTCTCAATTGTTTACGTTAGTGTTTTCAGTAATCGCGTCTGGTAAATTGGGCTAGAAAAGAGAAAGATTACTTAGTTTTCTGTCTCGTAAGAAGAGGTAAGAGAATCGCAATATTAGGTTATTCTATCAAGTATTACAACATTATTGATGCAATGATTGTAGCGAGAAATGTATGAATCGCGAGTTTGTCGTACAGTTTAGAAACCGCCCAGTTTAAAGTTTTTACTCGATTTACGCTCATGGTGTTTAATGACAAAATTCCTGTTGTAAGTACTTCTTTCTGATGAAGTTGAGATGAAAATTCAATCCCTGTCACCACTCTAGGTAATCTAGATTCACTTGTTACTACTATGCTTCCTTCAGAGTCTCAGGTCTACTTGGTCCGGAAAACGAAGTCAAAACAATACTGTTTCTTGACTGAATAAGTAACGAAACTTGACTATGTGAACTTTCTGTGTCCAACTTAGTAACAGTGTGGCTGTTGATTTGCAGACTTGAAAGATGATAATACCAGTGAGATGCTTCACCTGTGGGAAGGTGATCGGTAACAAATGGGAATCTTACCTCGGCCTCCTGCAGGCTGAATACACAGAAGGGTGAGTTATCCGGTATTGATTTTATTGTATTAACTATTATTTATATGATCCATAAGAAAATACCACGGATTCATACCTACGTTTTTGTTTAACTCAACCGGCATGATCCGATGCGATGAGTAGTATGTAGAGGTAGTAATATCCCTCATATTAGCAGCAGCTCAAGGTGGGAGATAAGCAGAGTTCTGGCGGTACGCAGGCGAGTCGACTTAGTAGAAATAGATATAAAACGCTGCAAATTCATACACACGGGTTGGTCATTCCTCGATCCAGGCGCATGGAGGTTCATTCCTTCAACATGGGGGAAACAGTAGTTGTAGCGGGTCCCGGACCCATTCTAATCAATTCAGGGTCCAAAATTTAGTGAAAAATGATACCCCACATGCCGAAGGTCCAGAAATCTGGAAAACACATTCGAAATGGGTAAATAGGCACCCATTTTGACCCATAGCCTCATCCAGAGGGCATAAATCGTTCCGGAACCCGTCTCTTTGGATTCAGCGTCCAAAAGTTACTGGAAAATTATAACTTACGCGCCTAGGTACCAGAAATCTACCAGAAAACACATTCAAAATGGGTAATAGATAGCCATTTTGACCCATAACCTCTTAGAAAGAGACACCTCTTAAGACTCTCCAATAAATTCATCGTCCAACATTCAGTGTAAAATGATACCCACATTGCCCAGATACCCAAGAAACTCGAAACCCCCACATTTGAAATAGTTGTGAATCCGTTTTGGCCCGTACCCACCTCTAGAGTACCCAATCGGTCCGGGTATCAGTTTGAGTTATAACAAACAAATTTTACCCATACCCTCCTCAAATTTGGCCCTATCGGGCTGAAAAGTGTCGAGGATCAACAACAGCCTGACCAAAAATTTCACTGTCAAGTTAGGCTTTGAGTTCAACAGAGTAATTCCCATAACAAGAGCTGATCGAGGTTCTGTTTGGTACTTTTGTGGAAAATGAGGTATTCAGCGCTGAGGCGTAAAAAATTGTTAATTTCCTCGTAGCCTAATAATACCGAATTAATTGTTGTTGAATCATCAATGGAATTTTAGAAGGCACGAAGTGATTATACGTTAACAGGTTTCAACCCTTGGTGCATGGAATGATATGACGTTGTGTCATACTTTTAACGAAGCTTCTCTAGTTGTTTGAAGAAGATAATCCTCTTAACTAATAAATAATTGTCCTGTGTAGAGTGCCTGAATTTGAGATTAAATTAATTATTATTGGATTTAGTTGTAAATAAGTTAGATTGGGTGGAAACCACCACTTAAACGACCTCCTATGGTTTTTACAGAGACGCTCTCGATGCTCTGGGGCTGAAGAGGTACTGCTGCCGACGGATGCTGCTCGGACACGTTGATCTCATTGAAAAACTCCTCAATTACGCTCCACTTGAGAAGTTATCATGAACCAATTTTAGCCTTATCATTCCTGTTTTTATGTCACCTTCCTCAACTTGTATCAAAATAAAATAGATTTATGTAAACCTGTTCGATGTTTTGTTCAATCCCAAATTGCTCAGCTCCTTTCGTTCAAGTCATACCAACTGTGTTTCAGTTATCAATGAATGGTGGAGGGATAACACGATAGTTGCATGCACCCACAGGGAAGTAGTACAGAAATTAATTAAATTAAGAGCAACAAAGTATGTTTAACCTAAGTAAATTTTCGAAAATTCAACAAGATGTATCACATTAGGTAATATTTTTTTTCAAGAATAATTGTTAACTATCAATTAATATTAATAATCTGTAATGGTTCGTTCAGCGCTAGGTGCTGGACGAGTTTTTTTAAAAATTTATTTCTTCTTTATATTCACATGATTTCACTGACTAGTCAAAAGAATTCAGTATAGCAAGCAGTATGGCAAGAACGAATTGCTGTTCGTAAATGCAGGCAAGAAAGCAATCGCTCCTTGCAACAGTCCAGAATTGCGTTACATCAGGCATCTTAACTTTATTATGGTATCAGGCTCCTGGAGGCGAATTCAGTAAAAAAGCGTACATTTGTTGGATCAACAGAGTTTCAAAGGACTTTCACATCTTCTCCCTTAAAATGTGGAATTTCAGACAATTTGTTTATGGTAAAATGCCGTTTGGATTTGGACTTGTTAAAATATACCTGTACCTCGGTAAATTCTAGACTTCAGTGAATATGAATTTTATTGAAATCCCATCTGGACCATCATCGACAAAGGCTCATCATTGGGAACAAGCTAGAGTGAAACCAATCACAGTCGCGTCGTATGGAACTTAAACATAAAAACTCGAATGAATATTACAATCATCCAACGTCGACTAGAGTCCAACAGTTTAGCTGAGTTTCCTGCTCCTCTCCGGAGCATTTCTTTGTCGTTTTAGTATGAATAGTAGGCACCTTTTTTTTTTATATATAGCTGAATATAAGTTATTCTTGATTTATTTGCTTACTCGGTTGTTAATTATCCTTACATAAAACGAATACTATAGTTTCTAGGAACAGCGATATGTTTGAATCGGATTATACGCACTACGATCATCGTTCAATATATATGTTATCACTGATAATTTATCAGTGTTCTTATCATCTTCAACCTCAAGAACATCGTCTCTCTCACGTTATTTTTAAATGCCCGTAAAATGATATTTGGCTACATTTTGAGAGGACGAAAGAAAAAAAAACGAGAAATGGTTTTGAACGTTCGTTGCAATTCTTTTCCCTCCGATAATATAATCAATGTATCGAAACATCAAGGTTTTTCAATATTTTTTTTTTACCATCGATATTTCTAAGTAACATTGATGTGAAAACATTGATATTTTTCATCGGTTCCCATCTCTTGGATATACATTCGCGGCCTTTTCTTCAGGTTTGTGGATTTCTGCAGTGTTGCCAACCTTCACGCGGGGGCCTTTTTCTTTCGTAGATGCAAAGCATCGATACCTCCTCTCATGATCACTTGATTGGAACTTTATTACTGCTCAAGTATCGAATAAAATGTATCGATACTTCAGAGTACTCTCAAGAAATACAAAACTCGAGAAAATCAGGTTAAGGCAGTGTGGGAGTAAAATTTTGTAAAATAAAAAATAACTCGTCGCGAGTAAAATAAAAAATAAACAGAGTATCGTTTGTCCCTATATTCTTTTCAACTGAGGCAATGTTATGTATTTGGAAATGATTTAAAGGCACTATGAGCAGTTGAACAGGGATCTTCTGTCAACATTAAGTAAGAGAATTATGAATGAAACGTGATTCTAAATTCATGAGTCATACGCGTGCCTTATCTTGAACAGAGGCAACAAAAATGACTGCAACCACCACCACCACCAGTCGGCTGTTATAGCTGTAATTGCGTTGAGTGGATTCCCTTGTGTTCATACGTGCTCTTGCCCGATTTTGATAATCTGTGGTCATTGTCAGGTGCTCATAGTTTATAGAGTAATTTCTCTACCCAACGCCCTTCATTTTCAGTTATTCCCAAAAAGTTCCTATTAAAGACATGGCCAATTTGGGGTTGAAATCCGGCGACAAAGTTCTCCTTGTGAACAGTAAAGATGTGGATTCCAAAAACGTCGTTTCGCTGGTCAACGAAATTTCTCAAATAATCGGCCCTCAGGGCTCTGTCAAGGTAGAAAACAGCTCTCGATTGTCCGCAGGTTGGTCCTATGAAATTATTACACACGAATTAGTGAACGCCTTGTCTTACGAGTTGTGTATCTTTAACTGTTACCTGCTATAGATTGTTGCGAGCTATTTTGCAACTGTGTACAATGTACATTATAATGTCTTATCGAGGATAATTTTATTTTGATTGCGACTTGGAAGGAACGTTTTGATAAGAGAAAAATCCACTCGAGGTCGTAGGATTGTGGTGGACCTTATCGGCAATATTGCGATAGCTCGACTCTTCATTTCAGAACGTGGCACATAAGAGTTTATGATATCATGACTTCTCTTTCTGACTAGTCAATTAGAAGTGCAGAAAAATTACCTGTAAATGGAAAGGGTGAAGTTTTAAACATTCCTAATAATACGAATAATATTTTTCTGGTCCTGAGTAAAAATTTAGATTGAAAGGCGAAACTCCCCCAAATGACTAGGCTGCTCTCTTCAGTACTTATTATTATTATTATTAAGGTAGTTCTTCACACTACTTCACACTAACCACATCGTTCGCAATGAGCTTCGTCTTCCACTACGGTCATTATAAATTTTAAATATCAAGAATAATAATTTTCAGGCGATCATTTGGATTCAAGTTTTGACGTCATCGTCTCCGGAGTGATCCATCCACAGACCGTCGCCCATTCTATCGACCTTCTCAGTATCCTCGTGAAAGCGGTCAAACCTTTGGGCAGATTGATTTTATACCAAGCTTTATCGAACGCTCCCGACTCCAGGTGGGTTTCTTTCGAAGGGTTCTAAGCAGTAAGTTATAGCCATCCGAGGATACCAGATGGTCATTAATGAAACTTTAATATTGACTGTCACCATACCATGAGAATTGGTTTTTGTCGTTTTGTAGATCAGAAAGAGAGCTCACTACTGACCTCAAAATCTCAGGTGTAGTTGACATCGCTGGAAAAGAGGAGAAACTTGCTGAGACCGAAGCCGCTACTTTGAAATCCATTTTGGGTTCTGAAGTAAAACTTGTACGGTACGAAGGACTGAAACCAAATTTTGAGGTAAATTTAAGACTAAATTAATCACAAAATAATATCTTCCACGGTCAGGTCATAATTTTGTGTATTTGTGTTCTGTGGTGGTTATGGTCATGGTATGAAGACGGTTTTGATTAATTACGGTCTCATTTTGCAGGTGGGTTCATCAGCCAAGATTTCCTTACCGGTAAAATTACCCTCACAAAAGCCGCCGGAGTCCGTCGAGGCAATTTGGAAATTGGCAGACACGGTTGAGGACGACCTGATAGATTCGGACGAACTATTAGACGAAAGTGATCTTGTCAAGCCTGATCCCGCTTCTCTGAAAGGTATCTCGAAGTTTCATTGAAAAAAAAAAAAAAAAAAATTCAGCCGCTAAACAAATGGAGTTGGATCAGCCAATCAGATAAAAGCTAACATAAAAGTTTGTGAAAACAACTGCTCAACGGCCATTTGATTTTTTCCGAGGAATCCTTGCTAAGAAACCCTTGTCAGACGCTAGCTCTCCTCTGATTGGCTAATCCAACTCCACTTGTCACCAGGTTGACCTGGGCTTCTAGACGAAAAACGTTCATGTGATATCTAAGGATTTAACTGACAAAGAACATGATCTCAATACCACTAGAAACAAAGCCTAACATGAACAAAATGCAATTAGAAACAAGAGAAGAGAGGACAAAAGAGCTGAGACCAGTACTTTTCAATTTCTCCCCTTTCTGCACATTAAGGTGACTTTTTTGTCGCGCAATCGTTGATTGTTTTATAGAATACAAGAAAAATGGAATGAATGGAAAAAAATATGAATGCAAAATTAAAAAAAATTGTGAAACGTCTCTTTTTGCAATTTTTTCTTGACGCCTTTCAGTTAGGACCAAAAAGCCAATTTAATGGTAAGTTATTAGTCCTGTTTCTTGATGATTTTGTTTTCTGTTTCCTTAGCCTCGTGTGGAGTTGATGCTGGCGGCAAGAAAAAAGCATGCAAAAATTGCTCATGCGGACTCGCTGAAGAGCTGAATCAAGAAGACAAAAAGGACGTTCCTGTTCAAAAATCCTCTTGCGGCAACGTTAGTTTCAAAATTTTAACTCTTCGATATTTGCTTTAAAATTTCTTTCATAGCTTGATCATTGACAAGCCATCTTTGGGTTTTAGTGCTACCTGGGAGACGCTTTCCGATGCGCCAGCTGCCCATATCTCGGTATGCCTGCTTTCAAACCTGGAGAAAAAGTTCAGCTCGACACCGCTATCGCCGACGTGTGAAGTGAATAGTTCTGATTTGTCAAATAGCTCATCAAATCATGCTGCAGTTTTTATATTTACGAACCATTATTATTTTTGTTTTGTATTAAAATAACTTATTTCTACCAATCGAAGTTCTACCGAACCTTTCAGTATTACTGCGTTCCTTTGGTTTCTTTCAGGGCGCTTTTGAGCAACTCAAAATATTGATGTATTCAACGATTATAAATATTTTGAGGAGTGCTCAGCTAAATATGAATTTCAAATATGAAAATTAATTGCCCCCACTTACGTCTTCGTATCATGAATACTACTTGATATTTGGATGAACAAGAAGAAGTCAGCAACACAATTGGTAACAATGTAAGCACCGTTATCCCCTTCTTGTGACACCAACTCCAATGAGCCAATTTGGTTCTTCAATGTGGTGGATCTTTGAATCCTGAAATTTTTATACACTAAATGAAATTTCAACACCTAATATCAGCCGAACGGTTTTATTACTATCAGGTAAGTAATGCAAACCTACAGGCATTACACATTTATTATTATTATTATTTTTAAAGAAGGAAATACTGATACCCTCATTGATATTTCCATACTTAACATACACTATCAATGGATTGGCAGTCTGGTGGATTTCGGTGACCTGGGTGAAAGGCCGGAAGAAAAAGAAAGTTAGAACATTTCAAAACTTTTATTACGGTTATTTTAATTTTTTGAAATTTCGTGATACTTACAACACAAAACGCTTAGACTGAATGTAAAAATCGAGTCTCTATACAAACCGCGAAACTCGATCTCACACAATTACGCCCAAGTTTTGAAAATGTTTCCACGCACCTCTTTTAGAACTTTTATAACGGAAACTTGGTCCTAAATACGAAGGCCATTATCATTCTTTACTGCTTACTTATTATGTACAACCGTGTAATGACTATTTTTTTTTAGAACAACATCTTTTGGTGGTGTAATCCTTGAATTTTCCATAATTTATATTCACTTGGAGTTTGCGGTTGGAGCTGCTCAAGAACCAATCACCATCTTGACCACTAGCAAACACTTTTCCGCCCACATCATTCGTGAATTAAGCGTGCTGTGCAATGTGATGAAGCAAGTTTGCTTTCATTTTTGTTAGCCTACAAAAACAAATCACAAACGTGGTTTTTTCGTTGAAAAAACTCGCCTGTGTTAATAAAAGTCAGCCTTGTATCCTTCCAAGGGTACTCGATGCTGCCACCAACACCATCTGCGCTTGATATGTTCAAAATGGTAAACTCAACCACCGACACGTTTCAATGATTAGGCAGAGGAGGTAATAGTAAGATATTCAATTCTGAACTCAACGAAATCAATGTCATATTTTGTCATGTTTGCGGGATTACGCCTCAGGGTAGGGTAGGGGTAGGGACTTTTTTGGAGTTGATTGCCTTTAACACTACTTCACTTACTTTTTACTTCTGACTTGGGAATAATTGGACTCAGTTGTACCTAACGACTGTACTCGCTGAGCGTCGTCTGGGGACCCAACTGGGTCAATGCTGACGAAATTCTTCTAGAATTTTGTACATCAATATACTAAGCTCAGTTGTAGTATTTCAAGAGTCCCTAAATCATTGGAAAACCCCGTTAAAATACATTGAAACGTTCAAATGTTCAAATCCGTGTTGTCGCTAATAAAAACTTTTACTTTCAAGCACAATAATTGTTTGAGTCAAACCTATTTTTGATGGGTTCTTCATTCACCATGACGTCACCTCCTTTCATCCTCATACCTCCTCACCCCGTGTTGGTAAAACGTTTCATTGTAAGCGTTGGCGATTGATCAACGATAAGCAAAGCAAATGTTCATCAACGTGTCAGTCCTTATACATTCCATCACTCTTGTACTCCAGTGTTGGCATCAACATCCCAACTCAAGAACATCAAAACAACAGCTTCGACCACTGTGTCTATCCTTCAGTAAACTACTCTGTTTCTTTACAGAATTGTGTAGGCTTATATGTAGTATAAAAATATGATTATGCTATGTCAAATCGATTACGATCCTTTCAGGACAAGATACATAGACTTTCATAGCAAAACTACGTGGGTTACATAGAGATAAAGTACACACATCTTGATTTCTTTCAGGAGTTAACGGTGCCGAAAATCAAATGAACAGGAAAATACAACCAGGATATGTTCGAGTAAACCTCTCCATTGGGGAGTCCATAGGTAACCAGTCACAAGTAAGCGCTCGATCTATCAACTTTGGTAACTGAAGATAACGTTCAATCAAAGGTCAATATCACCTAATTCTAAATTCAAGGGAAAAAACAGACTATTCAAACTGAATAATTAAACATGGTGTAGTTTCTAAACGGTTCAACACGACGATAATACGTACATTATTATTCGCGAGAATCATACATTTTACGTACAGTGACAAAATATGTTTACAGTGTTATTTGTTTAAGACTAAAGCACAACAATCGAGTGATGAATTGACTTGCAGAAGCAACGAATCCGTCAAATTAATGAACGTCTAGATAGGGGCTGGTTTTGGAGAACGTTAATGGAACGTTTAGTAGGAATTAGAACGTGGTGGTCACCTTTTCTGAAGGTAGGATGATCGTAGTCAGGACTGCAGCATATGTAGGGCTAAGAGAGGACGTTTGTGAAGGTGGTTCTGGTTTCAAGCTGATTCTATCTTATATTCAGTGAAAAACCTAGTTACAAATTATTTTATTCCAATTCCTCTGTAAAATTAATGAAATCTACTTTCTCTGATCAGTTTACGAGCTATATTTATTTAATTTTATTGAAACCTATAATAGATGTTGTAATCAAAACTTTATGTACTAGATGAATGAATAATTTCAAAGAGTGTATAATGGGATGTTGTTGACTTATAACGGGCACACTATGATTTTATTGTACGAAGAAATGATTTTTGTAAAGAAAACAAGGCCAGGATTGTATACATGAGGAGTTATATAAGAATATATTGGAAGAGATAAATTTAAATAAAAAAAAGAAAGATTTGAAAAAGTTGTAAGGATGAATTTCAGGAAGGAGATCAACTTGAGCGCAAGTTCCGCTGGCATTGTGGCGTCACATAAAACGGGAAACATTCTCAAGGTCTGGAATTGCCAGCTTTTCCAAGATGTTGTTTAGAAATTCTGAAGTTGAATCGATAAAAGTATTGAAGAAGCAGAATAAGAGTATGTTAAAGTTGGTTGAGGTGGGTCTATTCAATTTCGCATTGTTTTTCAAAGCTCATACCGACATACCTGAGTAACATAGACCGAATGTTTGGAAGTTACGTGAGCGATTTTGGGTATCTGGTTGTCTTGTACCTTCAAGATAAAACCAATACTAATCTTCTATTATTCAGGTTAGTTTGGATTGTGACAGCCACCTAGAGAAAAGTTAGCTTATCACTAAAGCTGGGAAAGCTTGTCGTTGGGTAAACCTGGCTGATTTGTATTGGTCTCCAAAACTGACATCAAAGCGCACCCTGTGGGTTCGTTAGAAAATTGCTGCTTGCCAAGGACTTTGAAAATAGCTTTCGTCGTTTTGAACTGAATAATGTTGAAATTCCTCAAAACATTCAATCGTGTGATAGTGATAGTAGACAAAAAGACGACAAACTTACTTTTAGCGTGATTACTTTCAGTGCCTTGAGATAATCAGATAAGATTAGAGTCGCCAAAAGGATCCTACCTTCAGATATCAAGGATTAAGTACAGTTTCCTTCATGTCTTGTGTTCTTCCAATCAAAATAGGATTCACCTGACGTGCTGCAGCTCTCCAAAAAACAAATAACATCTAGCCATTTAGAAGGCCATTTACGGTTCGTTGTGGATGAAAGATGGGCCACAAAGAGCATTCCGAGGTGATCGTGGACGTTTGAGACCTGCAGTAGTCGTGAGTCTCTGAAGTGAAAGTGAATACAAACCAAGTTAGTTTTCATGCCGAATGAACGAGAAATTGTGGAAATGCAAAACTAGGGAGTAGTGCAAACCAGCAGTTTCCCCAATGGATCATTTTTCTTCACAAAACTTCAGTTCACCCTCAGTAAATCCTCGCTATCCACATCTAGACAATTTTCATTATTAGATTATGACATTATCAAATTCGTAAACATCGAATTTACTTCACTCGTGGCTTACTAGCAAACGATATCTTATCCTTAGGATAACATCGACTACTTGGCTATATCCATATCATTACCTTTTTACAGTAAAGACGTTTTCCCAAAATATAATAAGAAAATATATTACAATATGTAAAAAATTGTCCCACCCGCCTATCATTGTTGCAGGCGTGTTGACCAGTATCAGACTACGTCAACTAATTTGACGTCTACGATCAAAAATGGAGAAGTGTACCGTTTGAGTTGCTAGTTACATTTTTGTTCTGGATTTAATGGATTCACCAACACTGATGTATAGTGTACAATTTACGTGATGACCTATTTCAGCTCTGGTGGATTTTTATAGAGGGTGCATGATGTAGATGGAGAAACGGTGAAGAGAGAGGCAACCGATGCACTCAAATGACCACAAATTAATCACCGAATTCAACCTTTTTCACTAGAATAATTCAATTTGCTTCTACACTCCACGCCGTGACAAATCGTCCAGAAATGCCCTCTTTTCTTAAAAGAAAAAAGAAAAAAAGAAAAAAGAATTTCGTTTGTGATTCACCATACTATACAAAAAAACTATCAAAGCGATGACAATAATAATTACAAGTGATATATTTAGGCCTCTAACTGTGTAAATAGTTGTAGATGAGTTTCTGAATCAATCTCGAGAAACTCACTTTAGGCTGGTCTTCTGGGTCCTTACAGTGTTTACATGCCACACTGAAAATGTAGGTCCACACCGTGAAAACGGCTTTTTAATTTTGAACTTGCATAATTAAAAACGTCGAACTTGTAAAGAAAAAGTATTGTTAAACGTCTTTTTTCCGATAGCAGAATTATTAATTTTTGTTTGTTTAATAAAGCACTTTTAGTTTATAATCAGTTTGCGTATAGGAGTCAGGGTGCGGCTGTCCTGTGCACACGGTGCAATAACATTTCGGGCAGTCGGGTCGTCCCTGAGTTGGGGCTGCACTCGCACTTGCTGATCCACTCCACCTAAACAAAACACTCAGAAATTAAGTTTGGAAGATGAATTGGAAAGAAATGAATAAAGTGGGAACATGTGCATAAAAATAATTTCGAAATTTGGACTACTTGTTAGTAGGCAGTTGGTTTTTATTAAACAAACCATTCAATTACTCTTTTCTTACGAACATTCCCCTTTTGGTTTATTATTCCCCGAATAATTAATCTTTCTGATTGCCCCAGAATTTGACTATTTGCGTTTTATGACGTCTAGATCAAAATATTGCTAATTCTTCCACGATGAATTATTATTCCTCGCGGCATGAGTTCGGGAAAAACAGTGAGTGTAAAGTGTCCAGGACTCTTTCCCATTTTGACCCATACCCACCCCTCGTGGACGTCAATCGGTCCGGGATGCATGAATTCAGCATCCAAAATTTAATGGAAAATGATACACCAAAAAGTCCCAAAAACCGACTTTCTACTCACGCATTTCCAAAAAAAATTTTTCAACTACCGAATTCTACTCGAAATTTTTGCTTGGGACCCCATCCCTGCTCTAAATTTGGGGAAGGTATGGGAAAAATGTGTTTTTTGAAACTAGATTTTCAGTACTTGTAAAGTAGGCATGCGTGGTATCACGTTCCACTAAATCAAGGACGCTGAAGCCATTGAGACGGGTCCCGAACCGATTGGTGCCACTCACTATTTTCCCCAGACTCTTGCTCCGAGGAATAATAAACCATTGTGGAATGATTTGTAGCATTTGACATAATTTGCCATGATTGTAATGTAAAGAAGACACATTGGCTGGCTGATATTTGTATGATTCTTTTGGTAGAACCCCAACCTAGTTTGAACCCCTCTTAACCTATTACGAAAAATTTCATAAATGATTTTGACAATTTTGTTTAGAATTTTAATTTTGGGCCAGTTTTTAATTTCTTGATTTGCTTATTTCATAAAATATTTTGGGTCCGAAAATCTGTCGAAAAAAGTTAATTGTCAACTTGGATTATTTGATAACTAACCTCTGGAGCTGGTAAAGTGTACCTTTGAAGCTTAACTGGTGATGAATTACTAAAATTCAGCTAATGCTAATTATTGTAGTTTATTTTTATCCGTCTCTCATCTAATGAGACAGTTGGTTTTTGGAGATACGCGCCAATACGATTGGTTCTGTATACCATTCCCACCAAGTTGGCAAAGTACCAACAACAACGCAGTAGAATATAGCTTCTCCCAATTGGCGGCAGTGCATCTTTCATTAGTAGTTTGCCGATTGACTTCCTAAGTCTCCTCATAATGTTGTACTCACACATTTCTCAGTGAGTTTAGAGTAGTTAGGGACAAAGGAGGCGTTTCCCCACGATAGAGCTGCGCATTGTCGTCGGAATCGAATTAATTCGGCTAAACGCATCCCTGTGAGAGGATCGCTGATGAAGCTGGTACCCACATAACGCGCTCAAACACGTTGCAATTAGGTAAGAAGTTTGCCGTCAGGTTACGCTGAGCGCCAACGCTCGCGGATGAAGCGGCGTTTGAAGCTCACGGTTACGGATTAATAGGGTTTATAAGCTTTGAGCAAACCACATCACAAGTTGCCAGTAACGACGTTAATACGATGTAAACTGAGGTGGGTTTTGCAAGAGGTGAACGCGCAAACCGTTGTTATGAGATTGCCCTCGAAAACCTTCCCCACGTTGCGGTTTTCGTTTCAACGCCACAAGACAAAAGGTAGTTTTGAAGTTTCTGTTTTAAACGGTCGTTCTAATGAATCAAGGCAGAACGGGAGAAGGATCTGTTTCTGCCTCAAGACTCATCTCGCTAATTGAATTTACCATGGTGCTGGTGGAAGCTCCTTGAAGTTGAGTGTGACTCAGCTTTGTCGGTTCAAGAACAAGCGTCATGCTCCAAAAAAAAAAAAAAAAGGGTTTCTCCGCCATTTGGCATAATGAGATCTCTTGGCATCGCTTATTTGTTATTAAAAATAATTAATAAATGAGACGAAAACAATGTTCACGACAAAACCACATAGCAGTGAGAACCAGTTCGTTATGATAGATCATTTTCAAGTCTCCATAAACTTTAGCAACGGTTGGGTCCATAAAAACCAATAATGTGAATCCTTCATCAATCCAAAAGTGCCTCATTTACACTGTATCAAATCTTGAAATAAACCAATGCTGGATGTACATAATTAAAATTAAATAACGACTTTTCTCGTCGTATTGGCACACCTGGACGGTGATGGGATGATAATAAGCTGACGTTAGCTCCCTGCCAACTGAGCCCCATAGGTCCCCTCCTTGGGTCACGTCCTCCATCGTGTCCTCGGGCTGCCTACATAACATGGGCACCTGGAAGACGAAATTTTATTGAACGAGAGAAAAAAAAAATCCTTGAGAAAAGGAGGTTTTCAGAGGCGAGTCACAGAGAAATACTACAACACGCAATACATGGGTGCAATGGCGGTGAGGAAGACTGAACAGTAGGTATTATGGACGCTACCAGCTCACGTGTGGTTTTAGAGGAAATTGGTTTATACGTCAGTATTGGCTGGTACGGCGGATCGACTTTTGGTTCATTATTATCGTTTCTCAAAAAAAAAAAAAAAAAAAAAACCTCGAATTTTTTCAGTTTACGTAATAATTTTGAAGGCATGCCGAGCGTTACTCAAACAAATCTGGTCTGATTATAACAACTTCGTTTATTAGTTTTCGGACGATGCCAAATTTCATCAAACGAATTAAACATAATGATTTCCCTGCTGTAGAGGTTCCAATACAGTTGGAACTTTAAACCGCCTGATGCTCGTCTAACTTATCGCTGGCCACATTGCCGCTCACTGAAGAGAGGAGACATTGTTGTTTATAATTGTTTGTCAATTAGTAGATATCATTGCATTACGATGATTACCTTCATGGTTGAGCTGAGCTCCGGAAGGCACGTTGAATCAGTGCAATCGCCGCACCATTTGGGACGATACCGCTTAACGCTCAGGCAGCTAGCAAATCGCAATCGAACCTTCCGTCCTAGTCTCCTCGTTGCTTTGCACTCGTGTCCTTTCTGAAAAAAAAGAAGTGAAAACAAATTATTTGTATATTGCCTGATCTGCATACGAGTAAGTACAAGGACCTTCCTATAATTTAAATCATTTCAAAAATGAGAAATTTCACATATTTAGTTTATCGTTCGTTAGATGCATCATCTGCAAGAGATTGAGGGTTCGTATAGATGAGCGAATTTTGCGAACTATCATTTTCTTTGTTCACATAAGACGTACACAATGTTCGTACAATTCAGCAGGACCACCTTACTTTGGTACTACTGTGTATTGGCATATTAGTACGAACTGTCGATTTACATTGTTAAAACTGATTCCAAATTGGGCTAATTTCCTAAAGTCTCGAGGAAGTCCTATTTACGACCATACCCCGATTCAAATGTAAAATTAAGGTTTTTTCGCACTCAAACCCGGTTTTTCGAAAAAACGTATTCCTTCAAAATGCTGAGATCGTAATTGGCTCGTTCTTCCGGGGAGTGATAGCCGAAAACCGTCAGTAGTACGTAGTAATGCAAAACAAGGAGGAACAAATCGAAAGAACAGATATAGATAACCAGATGCCTCATTTTATTAGAAAAAAAATGAATTTGATGCATTAACCAATAGTATTATTTGAGTAGAGAAAATACGATGAGTAATGGAGTTACAGCTACTTTCAGGAGACAAAATTGAAAAAAAACCAGGAGTTTTTCCTCTGTCGATTAACGCTTCGGCCCACTATAATCACTAGAGTTAAGATAGGCGCAAGAGGCGAGGTCATTTTTGTTCGGGTACAATTCAATTGTCGTTTTAATACTTATTTATTCTACTAGATAAATCGTTTTTGAGAGTTTTTTAATTAACCTACCCGGAAGTCATCACAGAAAAGCATGCTATTAGCTCAGCTGTCGAACGTAATAAGAAATTAGTTTTGAGTTTCCTGTGGTAATTAGTTAGAATGAAGTTAAAATCCAATTATTGTTGAAGGGGAGAAAATGAAATATTAGGAAAAATTTCTGGCTACAATTCACACGTAGATTAAACTCTTCAAAGATGATCATAGAACGATGAAAAATTCGGCTAATCGGTAACTTTCTAAATAAATAAATAAAATTGCTATAAAAAACATGGTATAGGAAGGTGTTTTTTCTCACGTTTGGAAGCTCGTTTTTCGTTCAACGTTGTCGACGAGTTACCGTCGGTGGCGTGTGATGTTGAAGTTACTTCACCGAACTAATTAAAATTTTATTAACGAACTTCAAACGTCCAAATTGAAACGACCGATAACATCATGTTTTTTCCCCAGTTTCGTTGCCCCTATTTCTTTGAAGCTTCATCCAGAAGGTTCACTCATCAGCTAATGAGTGGATTATAACATAGTAAAGAGATCTTTTCCGTTTTGAATAACCATCATGAGAGGTTCTTACGGCTGAAGCCTTCTAAGATGAAGATTTCTTCCGGCTTATGTTGCCTTCATCATTTTCTAATTTTCCGGTACCACTTAAAAGGAGCGAAATAGAAGCAGTAAAAAGAAGAAATGGCCTCTTTCAAGGTTGGAGTAACGAGAAACATCCGGCCTTGTGTAGAGAGAACAGGAGACTCCGAAATCAAGTAGAAAGCACTGAAATGTACTTTCGCGATATTTAGATCTTCGTTACCGCAAAGAGATCAAGAAAGGGACCCATTCTCCTTATAATCTTGGATGGAAAATACTTGATGAAACTTTAAGGGACTCTTTTCCGTAATGAGACTGTTACTAGAGCTGGAGGGTTCAGATTAAAATTCTCGATGTGAATTACCAAGCCAGGTGCCACTCATTCTAGTTTTACTAGTGAGCGTTGTGCCGTGAACATCATCCACCTTTCACTTCAAGGAATGTCTTGAGCGAATCAAAGTGAAGATATATTTTTCAATGATCCAATAGAATCAACAAGATATGACTCTTCAACATGAATGATCCTATACAGGCTGCTTTACTTCATTTAAAAAAAGCAACATAGAAGCACACCCCATTCTAAACCATACAAGCGAAGATTTAGCGGGATTTTAGCTGTTTGACTGCTTCGACAACTTCAGATTTTGTCTACACGTTGATATTTGATTCAAAGTAGTTAGAGGTTGATTTTGATCCTGACCACGGTTTTCCGTCTCAACTAGGAATAGCTGGTAGACTAGACCCGCATAGTCCAACCCTCCCCGCCCACCTAATACTGTCAAGGATTTTTTCCTCCGACAGTTACATTTCGGTACCTCCCTTCCATCATGCAGGGAGTGTACCTAGCTCTAAAATATATTCAGTCAAATTTTCATTCAGTTTGTTTCGTGTTACGTTCAGTGTTTCAATCATACCTTCAATCAGTCCGTACAAACGGTAGGACGAGGTCGGTTATCAGCTCGCTGGAAACGTTTGTCTTGTAACTTTCATTACTGACAAATAATTCCTTCCTGTACAGCTCGATTAGTACTGTCAGTTCTACGAACCAACTATAGAGGTTATAAGGTTGTGTACGCCAGATTTTCTTCCCGTTTGGGGATCTTTTATACGGCCGAGATGCGCCGAGGTTACAAGATGAGGACCGCCTTTCGTTTCCTAACCCGCTTTAAAACGACGATACCTTCTGACCCTGAGGAGAACATCATCGACGGTAATCCTGTCATTTGTAGTCGACCCACACCGAGGGTTAGCAGTTAGGAGCGAAGAAGTTTTTCCCACCCAGAAATTTCAACCCATGCTTGGCCGTATGCCGTAATAAGCAGGGTTTTCTCCGTCGGGAATTTAATAAGACAACCAGGAACCAGCAGGACACTCAAATGAGCGGCTCCTATTTGAGGTAAACCAGACAGTTTCCCTACTGAAATGAATAGTTGAAATCAACAGATAAAAGTTTAGTTTTCGGGGCCTTCTTGATACTCAACAATGAAACGATCTGGATATCGTCGGTTTATATGCCGTACGTAGAAGTTTCTAACTACTGTTTCTTCAATGAGACTAAATATCATGTTGGAATGAAGCAACTATCGTAGGGTAGCTCAACCTAAACTCTTGATAAACAGCGGAATTATAATAATGCCCTATCGAACAAAGAAGCAGAATCACAGAGAAATGAAGGAATTTTCCTTAGGTACTATGTAAGACCTAAGCTACATCGTGTGGAGTACCTAAATTACTTGAGGTAGGTATAACAAAACTTCTCAATTCCCTTGATTTGCTAGGAACCAAACACCCACTAAGTCAGTGGAGAGATCGGAGCGCCTTTGAACTTGGAACTATAACCTTCCTCTCTCAACAAAGCCAAATTAGCTTATTGCGCGATTAGGTAAAGCGCCAGTTTAATGTTTCCCCTCCGAGAGCCTGCAGGCCTAAATCGAATTTAGTGCTACGCTTTGGAAGGAAGCTTCACCTCTATTATCTACCAAATACTGTGTCTACAGCCTCCAAATATCGTATAAACGTCCTAACGTTGTGCTGGGGGGGGGGGGGTTATAATTTTCCATTAATTAAATTTATTATTTGTTTTTCAAGCGTTTTTATTCGTCAGTAATTACTTTTGGCGTGAAAATGTTTTTTGTTGATATTATTTTATTTTGAGAATTTTTTAATGTACTGAATACAGTAATTTCAAATATTGAAAACTATACAAGTATTCCGTCCAGCGAAGCACCCATGTGTAATGCCAATCTGACATCTATTGTCGTCTATATTCACTAAATACAAATAGGTAAAAAAAGCAATTATTCTCATTTTCTGAGAAATCCAATTTCGGAAAGTTCATACGCCCTTCTTTCGGGGAATCCTGAGAGGCTGTTTTTTTCGCCCCACAAAAAACTCTCTCTAAGGGCTTATTGTAACCGCTTTGTCGTATTGAGAAAAAATTTTGCGCTACTGATATTCATTGTTTTATTAGCTTGATGACATTGGTAGCTGACGATTATAGTTGAAGGGAAAGTAAAAAAATAAAATACACAGAAACGCGTATGTTGCGTTTTTTCAGGACGCGTTTTAGAACATCATCGTATACCCTTATTGCAAGAATCTTCTCTTTAAGTCTTTTTTTACTATATTTGTACTTATTCTAATATTTATGAACGCTTGCGCGCCCATGCATTTATTGGTAAATGTTCAAAGGTGCAGGAAAGAGCTACCCAGATACACATTATCATCCAGTTACTCTGGCGGCGTTCAAGAAAACACCGAATACACTACCGAAGCTGTAGCACAAACTTCCACGTGATCCTGAAATATGTTACATTTAATCAGAAGGGAAGGGACAAG
>CM034001.1:5228150-5256551 GCA_019603395.1 Cyrtorhinus lividipennis
CTTACCTGACCATTATGGCGGGTAATATGAACTACTCTGACTGCCAACCTAATCGTTGTTATCCTCCCCCTCAGGAGAAACGGTTGTCTTCATACAGTGAATAAAAAGCTGAGGTCAGGTTCCTATTCAGCCAATAAACGTACCCCCCTTCTTACCTGACCATTATGGCGGGTAATATGAACTACTCTGACCTGCAACCTAATCGTTTTTATCCCCCTCATGAGAAACTGTTGTCTTTATACAGTGATAATAGAAAATCTGAGCCAGGTTTTCTATTCAGCACCATAAACGTACCCCCTTGCTTACCTGACCATTATGGCGCGTATAGAACTACTCTGACTGCAACCTAATCGTTGTTATCCCCCTCATGAGAACCTGTTGTCTTTATACAGTGATAAAAAAATCTAGTCCAGGTTTCTATTCAGCCCAATAAACGTACCCCCCTTGCTTACCTGACCATTATGGCGCGTAATATGAACTACTCTGACTGCAACCTAATCGTTTTTATCCCCCTCATGAGAACCTGTTGTCTTTATACAGTGATAATAGAAATCTGAGCCAGGTTTCTATTCAGCTCAATAAACGTACCCCCCTTGCTTACCTGACCATTATGGCGGGTAATATGAACTACTCTGACTGCAACCTAATCGTTTTTATCCCCCTCATGAGAAACTGTTGTCTTTATACAGTGATAATAAAAATCTGAGTCAGGTTTCTATTCAGCCCAATAAACGTACCCCCCTTGCTTACCTGACCATTATGGCGCGTAATATGAACTACTCTGACTGCAACCTAATCGTTTTTATCCCCCTCATGAGAAACTGTTGTCTTTATACAGTGATAATAAAAATCTGAGTCAGGTTTCTATTCAGCCCAATAAACGTACCCCCCTTGCTTACCTGACCATTATGGCGGGTAATATGAACTACTCTGACTGCAACCTAATCGTTTTTATCCCCCTCATGATAACCTGTTGACTTTATACAATGATACAAAAAATCTGAGAATGGTTTCTATTCAGCCCAATAAACGTACCCCCCTTGCTTACCTGACCATTATGGCGGGTAATATGAACTACTCTGACTGCAACCTAATCGTTTTTATCCCCCTCATGATAACCTGTTGACTTTATACAGTGATAATGGAAATCTGAGCCAGGTTTCTATTCAGCCCAATAAACGTACCCCCCTTGCTTACCTGACCATTATGGCGGGTAATATGAACTACTCTGACTGCAACCTAATCGTTTTTATCCCCCTCATGATAACCTGTTGACTTTATACAGTGATAATAGAAATCTGAGCCAGGTTTCTATTCAGCCGAATAAACGTACCCCCCTTGCTTACCTGACCATTATGGCGCGTAATATGAACTACTCTGACTGCAACCTAATCGTTTTTATCCCCCTCATGAGAACCTGTTGTCTTTATACAGTGATAATAGAAATCTGAGCCAGGTTTCTATTCAGCTCAGTAAACGTACCCCTCATGCTTACCTGACCATTATGGCGCGTAATATGAACTACTCTGACTGCAACCTAATCGTTTTTATCCCTCTCATGATAACCTGTTGTCTTTATACAGTGATAATAAAAATCTGAGTCAGGTTTCTATTCAGCCCAATAAACGTACCCCCCTTGCTTACCTGACCATTATGGCGCGTAATATGAACTACTCTGACTGCAACCCAATCGTTTTTATCCCCCTCATGAGAACCTGTTGTCTTTATACAGTGATAATAAAAATCTGAGTCAGGTTTCTATTCAGCCCAATAAACGTACCCTCCTTGCTTACCTGACCATTATGGCGGGTAATATGAACTACTCTGACTGCAACCTATCGTCATGGAGACGATAGATTGGATTTTTTGAAATAATTTTGCATTCAGCCAGAATTAATTTGTAGAAATGAGGAGAGGTTATCAATTTCCTGTAAAAAATGCGAACATACATTGACATTAACATTGACTTGAACGATAACTTGAGTCATACCTAACCCAGCGTCTCCAATTTTGGCGATTCATTGTTGCAGAGTCTCAAGAACAGCTGATGGACATTTACGAACGTTTGGACGATCTGTCGGCCGATACAGCGGGCGCCCGTGCTGGAAATATCCTCCACGGTCTCGGCTTCACTAAAGAGATGCAACAGAAAAAATGCAAAGACTTTTCTGGAGGTTGGCGAATGAGAATCGCCCTCGCTCGAGCGTTGTACGTCAAACCTCATTTGCTACTTTTGGACGAGCCGACTAATCATTTGGACTTGGACGCCTGCGTGTGGCTTGAAGAAGAATTGAAAACGTAAGTAGGGTCTACGCTTTTATTACGGAAATGGGAAGCAAAAATGTGCCTAATTCAAAAACGTAAATATAAGTTTTGTTCGCACAAGCACCCAAACCAGTTTGAAACCCGTCAGAGCAGTCAGAGGTTTTTCCCGCTGACTGCTTTCAAACTGTTTCGCCCCTCCCCCTTCAGAGCCGCTCGGCCAATCAAATCATTCCATCTACATCCGTCTTCTGCAGCGTTCCATCTGAATTCTCGCGGTTTGCCGTGGATTTCTTTCGATTAAATCCGACAAAATTATTTTTGGTAGTTGAAATTTTTCAAAAAATCTGAAATTTTGGTTCAGGACCCGTTTTTTGCTCTAGTTGGCCCTTGAAACTCTTCAGCCCGATTGCACTGATATTATAGGGGGGGGGGGGGGGGTGTCTCTAAATATCTTCTCCAAAAAATGGATTTTCGAATTTTTTGGAAATCTAGGGGTGTAGGGTATCATTTTTCACTAAACTTAGGACGCTGAATCGATTGGAATGAGCCAGGGAGACTCCACACTCACTGCTTTCCCCATTCTCTTGGTCCGAGAAATAACCAACCCATGTGAAAGATGTTAGTCAATTTGTTTACCTTCCATTTTGCACGTTGTTAGAGAACGGATTTTTATAAGGGTCTCATGGGTGCTCATTTTATATTTTCTCCGACGTTTTGCCGGCGCCCGGGCCGGCATAATCAGGCTGAGCAACTCGGTCTCCCCTAATTCTAAAGAACATACTGAGCCACTATTGGGCAGGTCGTCAAGAATAAAAGGTGGTATTTAAATGGAAATTTTTCGAGGCAGATACACAACTAATTTAGAGTGTAAACTACGTGATTTAGTTCAGTGTGTAAATTAATTTCGATTCTTTATTCTGAATCAAGGTGCGGATAGCATCTCGTGAATTAGTGTTTGAAAACAGTGAGAATTCAAGTGTCATACATTAGATTTCACCATCCTTCACTATTTGACAATTTTGGGGTTGCACAACTTTGCGTGCTCGCTGAACCGGTTGCGTGCATTGGAAAAAATTGTTTGAGGGATCAAATTTTCATGAAATTTCTAGTAGAATGTGAATCTGCAAACAAAAATTAGAGTTCCCAATTGAAATAAGGATGTTTGATTTGAAAAAAACAATTTTTGTTTGCTCTCATTTATAAGATTTTAGGGAGAGAGGGTGGGGGACAATTTGTGGGACACCCTGTATAATGAGCACGAAATAACGACCGACCTTAAAATTCTATTCTATCCCCTGTGATAGAATTTGCAGCGTGTTGTGATCTATTCACCTCAAAACGCAATCGATAAAATTTTGGGGAAAAATGAGAGGTTGACCTTCATGAAAACATGGGTTGGTCATAAAAGGGAAACCAACCAAGACGGCGAGAGAAGAAAAGAGGCGGAGAGAACGGCGGTGGCTGAGGGAATGCGGGATCGGGTCAAACGCGTTCGCAGAACACCTTGGTTCCAGCCAGTGTGAAATCGGTCAGCAAACTGCTACTGTGAACATACCTCATGTCTCGTCCTGGTTTCCGTCTTGTCTCACCCTGGTCTCCATCTCGCCTCCGCCTTGATTCATCCTGGTCTCCGCCTTGTCTCATCCTGGTTTTGGTTGGTTATTCCTTCAATAATCAACCTATGTTTTTGCCTTTCATTCCACCATGTCTCGTTGTGGTTTCCGCCATGTGTTATCCTGGTCTCCGCCTTGTCTCGTTCTGGTCTCCACCTCGCCCCACCTTGTCTACGATTTGTGACCACCATGCCTCCACCTTGATTCATCCTTGTCTCCGCCTTGTGTCATCCTGGTCTCCGCCTTGTCTCGTTCTTCGTTTCTCCATTGTTTATAATAAGTGAATAATTAGTTAAGTACGAGCCAAATTGTCTGTGCCCATATGGTCATCTCAATCTCAAATTGACGGTAAACTTCATTATTAGATTCCCAATAAAGTCAACCGAATCGGTGTTGTGATAGTAAATTGTTAAAACACCGACTTGGTACAGGGGAGCGACACACGGGAGGGACACTAACGGAATGACAGTCATGAGCTTGGAAGGCTCGGCCGGCCCTACTTATAAGGTGTCTTTAGCTGACGCAGCAGCCTTCGTGCAATGAGATATAAGATACGAGAATGAGCACTTATAGTTCATGTAACTTTCATGCACCAACAGTTCTCTCGCACCAAAGTGAGCAACTCAAGGTAACCGGTTACGCCTTCAAAACTGAACCTGGATAAGTCGAGTTACCCACTTAAACACGAAGGCAACTGTAAGAGTTATATTCCTGCCAGTTTTAGCCTCTAAGCGGACATCACTGCCAGGAATCTGTTTGCCCACCCATTGCCTAGACGCAACCTTTGAACTTGCAAGGGAGGAGAAAAAGAACAACTGTTTTGATTAGGTAATTAATATTTTTCAAAATTGAAATAATCTATAAAATATTAGCATGAGACATTTTGACAAAATTATTTCCTACCTATCAGCTCAACCAGATTGATTCTAATGTTCTTTCCTACCTCGCCTGTTCTTCTGGAGGCCTTCGAGTGGCTGCCGTAGTGCAGATTCTAAGGGCCGAGTTCTCCAGCGGGTTTTGCTGGGTCCAAAGCGTGTTCTGGGCCGAACTTGAACTCCTGCGGTCCGGCTCGTGATTCTAGTGGTCTTTTAGGGCTGTCGAAGCACACACTTCACCTGCTGGACATAGAATAGTTTTCCTCGATTTTTCGTGTTTTCTCCTGGGCCCAAAGTTTGCGCAAGTTTTCCTTTGGGCCCACCCCTCAGCCAATCGTTTGGTTTTAGGCGTCCCCAAAATTGCTCCAAACTCTTGGAGGGGGTTCGAAGGAGGATATTATTCGGTGAAGTAGGCAGTGGTGGGATCTCGAAATATCCAATCGCTCGATAGGCGGTGTCTTCCCATCTGCTGACTCGCCGGACACGTGGAGATTTTGAGAGCGCCTCAAAATCCGAAATGTTGCGGATTTCTCAGCGCTCGAGTTTTCTCACGGCCGGTGAGAAAATGCTTTGCTGGTGGTCCTGCGGCGGCGGATGTCTGGGTTTCGAGTTTCCCAAGGGTGTCGTCTCCTCGCTGCTGTCGGGTCTGAGCGTACGACTTCAAATTGTACGGTTTTAAGTCGTACAGCAACTCGTAGTCATAATGGGATATGTTGGAATTTCTCGGAAGCTTACAATCAGAATCTCTCTGGGAACATGGAAACAGACTGCTTCTGTACCTATTTTGGTTGGTTATTCCATGAATAATCAACCTATGTTTTCATGCAAAAGGTCAACCTCTCCGATTCAGCTCAAAAATTTTTTCTGGACGTTTCAATGTGTCTAGATCAGAAAACGCTGCAAATTCTTACACACGGGTTGGTCCGTATGCCGTCCGCCGTCCACGCCGTTTTGGTAGTAGAAAATTTTCTAAAAATCTGAAATTTGGGTCATGGGTCTGTTCCCGGCCTAGGACGGTCCTCCAAACTTTTCAGCCCGATCAGATCAAATTTGGGCGGGGTATGGGACAAAATGTGTTTTTTGAAAAATGGATTATCGACATTTTGGGCGATCTAGGCGGGGTATCATTTTCTACTAAATTTTGAGCGCTGAATCCAATAAAATGGATCCTAGAACGATCGGCACCCACTGAAAGAAGTTATGGGTCAAATTGGGTATATATTACCCATTTTGAATATGTGTTTTTGAGATTTCTGGAACCTAGGATTGTGGGGTATCATTTTCCACTAAATCATGGACACTGAATCGATTGGAATGGGTCTGGGACGTACCGCACCCACTGTTTTCCCCATGTTGAAGAAATGAGTCTCCATGCGCCTGGTCCGAGGAATAACCAACCTCTGTGTAAGAAATCGCAGTGTCTTTGCCTTTTACTCCACCATGTCTCGTCCTGGTTTCCGTCTTGTCTCACCCTGGTCTCCATCTCGCCTCCGCCTTGATTCATCCTGGTCTCCGCCTTGTCTCACCCTGGTCTCCATCTCGCCTCCGCCTTGATTCATCCTGGTCTCCGCCTTGTCTCATCCTGGTTTTGGTTGGTTATTCCTTCAATAATCAACCTATGTTTTTGCCATTTACTCCGTCTTGTCTAGGCCTGGTCTCCACCTCGCCCCACCTTGTCTACGATTTGTATCCACCATGCCTCCACCTTGATTCATCCTTGTCTCCGCGGACCTTTTCCGTAATCGTTCCGCCAGGCCCACCCGGTTTCATCCGGCGCCGTTATCGTTCCACCACTTCTAAAATGACACTCTTTCCCTCATTGTTGATATCAGAGGTCATACAAGTTTTTGGAGTCATCTTGCCTATCGATATCGGAGGTCAGTTGTGTTTCAGTTCGTGGCCGTAACCGTCTGTTCCCGTTAAAAATGAATTTCCTGTCTTTGTATGACGCTGTGAAAACGAAGGAGGGTGCCGTTCGGTTTCTGCAAGACAGAAAGATTTTGCCTCAAAACGTGACGTGCTCAGGAGGAAACACGACTATTTTATATCTTACTAGATTGAGAGACCAGTGGCAGTGCAATAAACGTGGATGCTGCAGAACTGCAAGGGCATTAAGGAGCAAAACCTACCTGACTGGTTCGAAACTCCCTTTGACGGATATTGTGCTGTTCATATATGCTTGGGCGAACAAAATGGTCAGTGTCCTGGACCATGCGCCTGGTCCAAGGAATAACCAACCCCTGTGTAAGAATTTGCAGCGTTTTATGTATACGGCCCAATACGTCGCCGTAGCACAGGCGGAGTATGAGCTTTGAGCTGAGTCCCTTGAAGGAACCCGCCTTCGGTCGCTCCCCGATACACAACCCAAGCCCTCCACCGTATATCAATGGCAAATTCCAAGAACTATTACACCATGTTAACGTACATGTCATTGACATTCTCATGCTGTCCGAGATAAAGCTCCCCCCTGGTAAGACCTTCAACCTGCCAGGGTACAAGACCTACACTGCTCATGATCCAAGCCAAACTTCGAGAGCAGGAGCCATGCTACTGATTAAATCACACCTCAACCAATCACACCTGTTGCCCATTATTGAAAATGAAATTCAGGTCGCGCGCTGCATACTTCATGTTGAAGGCCTCGACATCCAACTAGGGGCTGTCTATGTAGCCCCCCAATGCAGAAGATTAGGTCGGAAACTTACAATGGCAACCCTTATTGGTGTCATGCACGAATTGGGCCCAACCTTCCTACTGGGTGGAGATTATAACGCGAAACACCAAACCTGGAATTCCCCACGTGCGAATCACTATGGCACCTTGATTCATGGGTGGTGTCAAACTTTCAAATTACACGTTGAACACACCGGAGTACCAACACGGTACGATCCAAGACCAAATATCCGACCCAGTCACCTGGACTTTTTCATCACAAAAGGGATACCCCACAAACTCACACAAACGAGAATCGTAAACGACCTGAGTTCTGACCACTTACCTGTACACTCAGTCCTCTGCGCTTTGCCAAAAACTACTCTTTCAAAACCCTTTTTACTGAAACACCCCATGAATTGGAAGATCTTCAAAGAACACCTTTATAACAAACTCGACCATGCTCCCACTCTCACTTCAAAACAAGAAATTGATTCAGCAATCACCAATCTGACATCATTGATTGCAGAGGCTGCCAACCTTGCATCTCCAACAAATCTCCGCCCACCAACTTGTAACCTACGTTTTCCTCCATACGTGCAGCGCATCTGGACGGAAAGAAAGGCAGCTCGCCGAAGATGGCTACGATCAGGAAATCACAGTGATAAGCAACTTTTCAACAGACTGGGGAATTGCCTCAGCCATGAGGTCAGAGAACTGCGGAATGAACAGCTAAGGGAAGAAACGTTATCCCTGGACTCTTGTAATGGCTCCCTGTACCGCAAAACTAAAGTCCTCACAAAAATTCGCAATTCAATTCCTCAATTGAAACTCGGTAGGAACTGGATCTCTCTTCCGAAAGACAGGTTTAAACCGTTTGAATCAAACCTCCCTCCACCTGAGGACTCCGAGTCTTTTTTCCCATCGACAGCTGTCTTCTTCTCTCCTAAGGAAGTGCAGCAGATCATCTCACGATCTAAAACTCGCAAGGCCCCTGGCCCCGATCTTATTGTTCAGCCACTCTTGCAGCATGCTCCTCGAAAGGTTATAGCTCGCCTGACTCACATATACAACGCTGCGGATTTCCTACTTCCCTGATCAATGGAAACATGCGAATATTATTATGGTCCTCAAACCCGGCAAACCAGAGACTGAAACTGACTCCTATCGCCCTATCAGCCTACTTTCACTGCCTGGCAAGATTTTTGAAAAACTGCTCCTACGCCAACTTCTTTTGTACACAGACCATCTAATTCCAGAACAGCAATTTGGCTTCCGGGATTCTCTGTCGTGTCCTCTGCAGCTACAACGCCTTACAAACTTCATCAAGGACACATTTCAAAAGAAAGAAGTTTGCAAAGCCACTTTCTTCGATGCTCAACAGGCTTTTGACCGTGTTTGGCATGTTGGCCTTCTCCGGAAGATCAAACCTCACCTCCCATCGAACCTATACCACATGCTTGCCAGCTATCTTGCCAATAGGACCTTCACTGTTGACATACAGAATGAGCTCTCCTCCAACCGCTCGATAGAAGCTTCAGTCCCTCAGGGTAGCATTCTAGGGCCGTATCTTTTTACCATCTTCTGCCACGATCTTCCTCTACCAACAAATCCGGACTTTTCCGGACACTACGCGGATGACTTGGTGTACGCTGTCAGCCGACCAGATCCCCTAGAAGCAGCGCAGGTCCTGCAAAACTATATTGAGCAGCTTGGCCAGTGGTGTACCAAATGGCGCCTGAAAATCAACCCGGGTAAATCAATTTCCGTCACATTCTCCTATCGGAGAAACTTCACCGATCCCTCCGTGCATAATTGCGGTACCACCCTCCCCACTGCCTCTCACTGCAAATACCTCGGTGTTATTCTCGACCGTCACCTCACTTACCACGAAAACATCTCTGACCTCATCAAAAGAACCAGAATCGGGACACGCCAACTTAAGCCTCTTCTCTCCAACCCACATGTGTCACTTGCCAACAAGGTTCTCATTTACAAAACCCTTATTCGACCCTTATGGACTTACGCTCTTCCTACATGGGGAACCTGCTCAGACTCACAGTTCAAACGACTTGAGAGCAGCCAAAATGCAATCCTACAACACTCCATAGTCCGCGCCCCCCCATTCGTTAGAAATGAAACCCTGTATAACGACTTCTCATTGGATTCTCCAACTTTGACCCGCCAGGCTTTAATGAAAAAATTTGTAGCTGCATACTCCGATCACTTCAACCAACTCGCGGCTGGAGGTTTTGCCCCGCTCTCATCCCAGCGACTCCGACGCCCAAGACACATCCTGCACTTCATCCCCACCATTCCAGACTGAACTCCGACTTAATGCATTTAAACAAAGACCTGTAACCGTGCCAAGTTAATAATACCAGTACCGTATCCACCCAGTGCAGACACTTAACATTAAGGTATAACATTAAGGTATATTACTATTGTAATGGGCTTAAACCAAATAAAAGGGGGAAAAAAAATCCACCGTATATAATGGAAGTAGCATGACATGCTACTCATGTAGTGAACTGCTATGGAAGTCACCATTGCGGAGGAGAAAACTAGGGCGAAGAGAACTCAATACGTCGCCGTAGCACAGGCGGAGTATGAGCTTTGAGCTGAGTCCCTTGAAGGAACCCGCCTTCGGTCGCTCCGCCATACACAACCCTAGCCCTCTGTTCGGACTAGGTAGGGATGTCGAGCACTTCGACACTAGAACTACCCAGTTCCTTAAAAAAAAATAACTTTAATGTCGGTGTAGAAAATAATACAATTTGATAAGAGTAATTGTTGTTGTGAACAAAGTGGGTCCTACCTACGGAGCTCCAGAATGTTAATAAATAAAAATAAAATATTTACCTGAGTAAAAAAAAAATTAAACTTCTAACAAAATGTGTCGGAAGGAAAGGATAAAATAAAAGGAAATGACCCAGATATTTTCCGACTCCGATCGGTGGGGAACACTCGGGCGACGACCGCAGTTTACAGAACTATCCACACGGTTCACACGGCAATGGCCACAATTGGCCTGTGAAACGACGAGGTGCGGCGTGACGTGATGTGATGGCGATGTCGATACGATGCGATACGACGATACGACGATACGGTATCCCAACGAGGAAACTGGAGAAAACGGGGAGATTGATTTTAAAAGGAAAAATAAAGATGTTACGTGTGGGAGGCGGTTTCAGAAGATCGAGCATAGAACTTACGGATTCGGAAAATATTGGGGAGTTGAGCGCTGTAATCCGAGCGACGGGAACGGAAAACGTCCGTGGTCAACGATGGCGACGAAGAGGTCGAGAAAAAAGGGCGACTCGTCCAGACGTCAATGGAGGTGCACAAAACGCCAACTGGCGAACAATTCCACGTGAAGACACCGCAAGCATTCCTCCCCCCTCCCGGCGCCCCGACCGGTATGGTCATGTCACCGATACTGACGGTAACTAACAATCGGCCGACGGACTGAAACATTTTACAAAATAATAAACGATCCGGCGTCGGAACATCCCGCCCGCCAAATTTGGGAAATTTTGCAAATTTAAAAAACTGACTGGCTGAGTTTGGGTCGAGGGGTATGACGGCTTGCCAAGAGGGAGCAAAGGCACCAGCTTCACCACCGGACGGGTGTATGAGTGGTGTGCCGTTTGAATTGTCACAACTCGGACGGTTCCATCTTCTCCAGGATGGACTGCGGTGATAATGATCTAAAATCAAAATAGATAAATGGGATTCTCGAGGCAACAAAATGGGGTGTTTTTGATTATACGGAAGGTCCGCATGATACAAGCGACCGCCCGCCCTGAGAATTCCTCGTGAATCAATAAAAGGATTTAATTTATGGAAACGTCGAAAAATGTCTTCGAGCGAACTATCCTTGAAAAAATAGAAATGTTGAATGTGTTTAACGCAAAGAGTCAAAGCTTCTTCCAACTCTGAGAGTGAGATAGGGCGGTTAAATGACCCAGTGACTTGCGAACGTCGAAATAATCGCAAAATCCGGACGATGACTCGCAGCAGCCGTTGGTAGGAGGAAAATCCTCTTATAAGCTCGATGAAGAAGGTTGTTTGCTCGACGGAGAGTAGCACGGTTGGGAGGTGTCCTTGAATTTTCTTCATTTCAGGGAGCTCACCTGAATCCACGATGACGGAATTTGGCCATTGGCTTTCGTCGTCAGACAGCCAAGACGGGCCAGACCACCATAGCTTATTGTTGATGAGCTCACGGGGCGAAGCACCTCGTGATCCGCAGTCGGCGGGGTTGTCTTCCGATCGAACATGTCTCCAGCTAGACGAAGGGACCGAAGAACAAATCGACGAAACGCGATTCGCGACATACGTTTTCATTTTGTACGATGGAGTGTTCAACCAGCCCAACACAATTGTCGAATCCGTGAAGAAAACGGGTTGTGAATGGTCTTGAACCGAAATCAAGGAAAGATATCCCGAAATTGACTGGTACAATTGTGACAACAAGACAGCTCCACATAACTCCAACCTAGGCACCAAAATTACTTGCAGAGGGGCCAATTTCGTTTTCGCAGTCAACAATTGGACCTGAACTTCGGATCCTTTGACTGAGCGCAAGTAAAGGGCCGCGCAGTACGCAGTGGTTGAAGCGTCAGAAAATCCGATGATCTGAAAAGAGAAAGGTTTCTCATATCCCACGAACCGGGGAATTTTCAGGTTTACGAATTCCGGCAGTTGTTCAATAGGATGTTTCCAGCGGCGTGTTATCTCTTCGGGAATGGGATCATCCCAGTCATGTTTCATTTTCCATAATTCTTGGATGTACCCCTTAAGAATGATAACAAACGGGGAAATAAATCCGAGAGGGTCGTAGAATTTGGCTACGAACGATAAAATTCCTCGCTTGGTGTAGACTGCTATGCGATTTTCGATTTTGTATCCAAAAGAGTCGCTGTTTGGATCCCACTGGAGCCCCAATATTTTCAAAGAAGGTTCGTCCTCTGAGTTTAATGAAATGGGTTGAGAACTACGCTGTGTCGAAGGGATATCTTCTAGGAGCTCGACACTATTACTTGCCCATTTGCTGAGAGAGAAATTCCCCTTCTTGAGCAAGCTAATCAGTTGGTTTTTCAGATCTAAGGCATCTGAGAGAGAGTCACCTCCAGAGGCAATGTCATCAATGTACCGATCCCTTTCTAAACTGATGGAGGCCAAGGGAAAATCCACTCCTTCATCCAGGGCGAGTTGTTTTAAAATCCGTAGGGCAAGGTACGGAGCTGGGCTGAGACCATAGGTCACCGTGTTGAGTGTATAGGTTTTAATTGCCTCGTCGGGGTTATCGCGCCAAAGAACGCACTGATAGTCTCGATCGTCGGGATGTAACCAGATGTGGCGGTACATTTTTGTAGTGTCTGAAATAAATACAACCTTCCAAGCACGCCAATTCAATAAAATGACTCGCACATCGGCCTGTAATTTAGGTCCAACTAGTAGATGCTCATTGAGTGATCCATAGCGGGTTTTAACCGATCCGTTGAACACAACGCGAATTTTATTGTGACTCCCATCATTTTTGAAAACACCGTGGTGCGGAAGAACGAATTTTGGAGATGAGGAAGCGGGGCTCATGTGGCCAAGGTCCGCATACTCGTGCATAAACTCCCTGTACAATGTGTGATAGATGGAGTCTTTTCGAAATTTTCCCTCCAAATTATGGAAGCACCGACGCGCAAGGAAACGGGACTCTTCAAAATTTGGAGGCGTCGCCTTGAAAGGTAACCGTACCCCGTAACTGCCGTCCTCACATCGATAATGCGACTGTTGAAAGTGAGCCTCGCATGCCTGCTCCTCTGCGGTTAGAGTGTTAATAGCGGGGGAAACGGGCTCCTCAACTTTCCAAAATCTTTGAAGGTCGAACTTTAACTCATCATTTGATGAAACGGCCAGCAATGTGCAGTTGTCTTGGCTTTTGGTACTCGATCCGCACAGCCTTCCAATTACAACGTGACCGAAAACAGTGGGGAAAAGTTTCGGTAGATTGTCACCCAAGGAGCGGGCCGAACCAGTCCAAATTTCGGCAAATAAGTCACATCCGAGGAGAAAATCAATTTTACCAGGCTCAAAGAACTTTGGATCAGCAAGAGGGTATTTTAGGTATTGACGCCAACAATTGTACGGAAGAGAGACTGTTGGTAAAAATGAGGTAATCTCCTGAACAACGAGAGCTTTAGTGTTTAAATGAGGAGATTCCGATTTATCAGGTTTAAGGAAGCAATCAACTTCCCTTCTACAACCTTTGAACGGGGATTGACCTAGTCCAGATACTCGGTGGTCACTTGGGGTGGTGTTTAATCCCAATTTTTGAACAAGTCGCTGAGTAATAAAGCTGTAGTGCGATCCTGAATCTATCACCAATCTAACTGGAAGGTATTGCCCTCTAGCATCTTTAATTTTTGCTACAACAGTTCCCATAAGTATTTTAGATGATTGATTAGAGACCAAACACATTGTTGCACTATCTGTCTCATTTAGACTGGGGGTTGGCGTTTCCTTTCCAGGCGTCATTGACGAGGACTTCGAGTTATCAGTTAAACATAATAACGAATTGTGCTTCCCCTTACACCATTTGCACACCGTGCTAGATGATGACGAACAAGTAGCTGAAGTATGATGATAGTCGAGACATAATCGGCATCCCTTCCAATTTCTCAAAAATTTGAAGCGTTGATTGGAGCCTGCATTCATGAAAATGCGACAGTCGCGAAGAGAATGAAATTTATCTTGGCAGACTACACAGTGCGAATTGTTAGGATTGAAATTTATTGAGGAAGTAGAGCGAGGTTTCAGAGCCAGAGAGGAGTGAGTAACCAAGGTGGAGCAAGAATTTTTAGCTCTCAGTGGATTTTTCCTTTCAAAATATTTTGAAGACTCACCTCTTTTATCCACCGACGAAGATTCTGATAGCTCTAAGGCCATACATCGTTGTTGGACGAATGCTGTCAACTGGTCGTACGACGGAAATCCCTTTTCTGTGAAAGACAGTTCAAACTGTTCTCTCGTTTGTTTGTCGAGGCCTCTGCTGGCTAAAAAGAATAAAATAAATGAAGCTTCGTTCTCTATCTTCAACATTTTGAACGCAGAAATATTGTCACCAATTTTAGTGAGAAACGCTTTATAAGTATCTACTTTCGGCGTACCTTGGTGAGGCTTGAAATCCAAAATCTGGTTTAAGTAAGTGGTGGCAAGAATCCGTTTGCAATCATAGGCCTTTTCTAAGGACTGCCATGCAAGAGCATAATTGTTTTCTTCCAAAGGAAAATTACTGATCGTGGTGGCAGCTGGGCCAGTAAGAGCTAATCTCAGGTAATGAAACTTTTTTATATCAGAAATTGACGGGTTATCGTGTATCATCGATTTATACGTATCCCTAAATTTAGGCCAGTTCAGAATTTGACCGTCAAATTTGGGTACCTCAATTTTCGGTAGGCTGCTAAATGATGGTTCCGCTGACAAGGTCACGTTCGAAGTCGTTTGAGTTCCGGAAGGTTGAGAGACGACGAGTACTCTCTCATAATTCGCGCAGGTACTATAAAAGTAGTGAGAGAGGAGAGTCATGGTCTTCGTGTCGTCAGCAGTCGGGTACTCCGCCTTCTTCCCAGCAGCTTCGTAGATAACTGAAAGCTCTAGGTGACCTGATTCATACGAGGTGAAATAACGCTCCAAAGATCGGTACATACCTTTGAAAAGTGGTATCTTGGTACCATCCGCCAGCGCTTCTTTGCTTTTCTCGTATATACTCTTGATTTCGACTTGACAGCGCTTCATTGTGGCCATCAGCGTCGCCACTTTTTCGGCGTCAAGCTCCATTATTTCTAGCGGAATGAATAGAAATTAGGACGAGAGGATAGCACAAGGATTTTTAACGAGACGGAACGGGATGGAATAGTTCTACAAGCTTAGAATACAAATTGAAAATTCAAACTTGAAAAAAATAATAATAAAAGTAAATAGAAAATGGCAAATACAAATATGTGAAAAACAGATTTACGAAAGACTAAAGCCTGGCAATACAGACAATGCTAATCGTAGTTCGACGGACAGGCAAGACTATGTCCGATTTCCAAAAAGGAAAGAGAAATTGTTAAAAACAACGAAAATACTCGTAGTTACGAGGCAATCAGGACACCTGAAGTGCAAAACGCAACCGAGTAAAATCTGTGGGTGCGACGATTGTGTATTCAACGAATAACACAAAAAATTCGGGACGGAGAATTTAATCTACACCGAACAAAAGAAAAGAAAAAATGGGAAACTATAAGTAACCACGTTCTGCTACCAAATGTTCGGACTAGGTAGGGATGTCGAGCACTTCGACACTAGAACTACCCAGTTCCTTAAAAAAAATAACTTTAATGTCGGTGTAGAAAATAATACAATTTGATAAGAGTAATTGTTGTTGTGAACAAAGTGGGTCCTACCTACGGAGCTCCAGAATGTTAATAAATAAAAATAAAATATTTACCTGAGTAAAAAAAAACTAAACTTCTAACAAAATGTGTCGGAAGGAAAGGATAAAATGAAAGGAAATGACCCAGATATTTTCCGACTCCGATCGGTGGGGAATCACTCGGGCGACGACCGCAGTTTACAGAACTATCCACACGGTTCACACGGCAATGGCCACAATTGGCCTGTGAAACGACGAGGTGCGGCGTGACGTGATGTGATGGCGATGTGGATACGATGCGATACGACGATACGACGATACGGTATCCCAACGAGGAAACTGAAGAAAACGGGGAGATTGATTTTAAAAGGAAAAATAAAGATGTTACGTGTGGGAGGCGGTTTGCGAAGATCGAGCATAGAACTTACGGATTCGGAAGATATTGGGGAGTTGAGCGTTGTAATCCGAGTGACGGGAACGGAAAACGTCCGTGGTCAACGATGGCGACGAAGAGGTCGAGAAAAAAGGGCGACTCGTCCAGACGTCAATGGAGGTGCACAAAACGCCAACTGGCGAACAATTCCACGTGAAGACACCGCAAGCATTCCTCCCCCCTCCCGGCGCCCCGACCGGTATGGTCATGTCACCGATACTGACGGTACTAACAATCGGCGCGACTCGACTTTACAAAATAATAAACGATCCGGCGTCGGAACATGAACTAATCTGACTGCAACCTAATCGTTTTTATCCCCCTCATGAGAACCTGTTGTCTTTATAGAGTGATAATAGAAATCTGAGTCAGGTTTGTAATCAGCCCAATAAACGTCCCCCCCTTGTTTACCAGACCATTATGGCGGGTAATATGAACTACTCTGACTGCAACCATGTTTTTTATCCCCTCATGAGACCTGTTGTCTTTATCAGTGATAATAAAAATCTGAGTCAGGTTTGTATCAGCCCAATAACGTCCCCCCCTTGTTTACCAGACCATTATGGCGGGTAATATGAACTACTCTGACTGCAACCTAATCGTTTTTATCCCCCTCATGAGAACCTGTTGTCTTATCAGTGATAATAAAAATCTGAGTCAGGTTTCATTCAGCCCAATAAACGTCCCCCCCTTGTTTACCAGACCATTATGGCGGGTAATATGAACTACTCTGACTGCAACCTAATCGTTTTTATCCCCTCCCTATATTGTCTTTATACAGTGATAATAAAAATCTGAGTCAGGTTTTATCAGCCAATAAACGTCCCCCCTGTTTACCAGACCATTATGCGGGTAATATGAACTACTCTGACTGCAACCTACGTTTTTATCCCCCTCATGAGAACCTGTTGTCTTATCAGTGATATAAAAATCTGAGTCAGGTTTTATCAGCCCAATAAACGTCCCCCCCTTTTTACCAGACCATTATGGGGGTATATGAACTACTCTGACTGCAACCAATCGTTTTATCCCCCTCATGAGAACCTGTTGTCTTTATCAGTGATAATAAAAATCTGAGTCAGGTTTTAATCAGCCCAATAAACGTCCCCCCCTTGTTTACCAGACCATTATGCGGGTATATGAACTACTCTGACTGCAACCCAATCGTTTTTATCCCCCTCATGAGAACCTGTTGTCTTTATGAGTGATAATAAAAATCTGAGTCAGGTTTCTTTCAGCCCAATAAACGTCCCCCCCTTGTTTACCAGACCATTATGGCGGGTAATATGAACTACTCTGACTGCAACCTAATGTTTTTATCCCCCTCATGAGAACCTGTTGTCTTTATCAGTGATAAAAAAAATCTGAGTCAGGTTTCATTCAGCCAATAAACGTCCCCCCCCCTTGTTTACCAGACCATTATGCGGGTAATATGAACTACTCTGACTGCAACCTGAATGTTTTTTCCCCCTCATGAGAACCTGTTGTCTTTATCAGTGATAATAAAAATCTGAGTCAGGTTTTATCAGCCCAATAAACGTCCCCCCCTTTTTACCAGACCATTATGGCGGGTAATATGAACTACTCTGACTGCAACCGAATGTTTTTATCCCCTCATGAGAACCTGTTGTCTTATACAGTGATAATAAAAATCTGAGTCAGGTTTTATCAGCCCAATAAACGTCCCCCCTTGTTTACCAGACCATTATGGGGTAATATGAACTACTCTGACTGCAACCTAATCGTTTTATCCCCCTCATGAGAACCTGTTGTCTTATGAGTGATAATAAAATCTGAGTCAGGTTTAATCAGCCCTAAACGTCCCCCCTGTTTACCAGACCATATGCGGGTAATATGAACTACTCTGACTGCAACCAATCGTTTTATCCCCCTCATGAGAACCTGTTGTTTATAGAGTGATAATAAAATCTGAGTCAGGTTTAATCAGCCCAATAAACGTCCCCCCCTTGTTTACCAGACCATATGGCGGGTAATATGAACTACTCTGACTGCAACCTAATCGTTTTATCCCCCTCATGAGAACCTGTTGTCTTTATGAGTGAAATAAAAATCTGAGAGGTTTCCATTCAGCCCAATAACGTCCCCCCTTGTTTACCAGACCATAATGGCGGGTAATATGAACTACTCTGACTGCAACCTAATGTTTTTTATCCCCCATGAGAACCTGTTGTCTTTATACAGTGATAATAAAATCTGAGTCAGGTTTCCATTCAGCCAATAAACGCCCCCCCTTGTTACCAGACCATATGGCGGGTAATATGAACTACTCTGACTGCAACCTAATCGTTTTTATCCCCCTCATGAGAACCTGTTGTCTTTATCAGTGATAATAAAAATCTGAGTCAGGTTTCCGTATCAGCCCAATAAACGTCCCCCCCTGTTTACCAGACCATTATGGCGGGTAATATGAACTACTCTGACTGCAACCTAATGTTTTTATCCCCTCATGAGAACCTGTTGTCTTTATACAGTGATAATAAAATCTGAGTCAGGTTTGTATCAGCCCAATAAACGTCCCCCCCTTTTTACCAGACCATTATGGGGTAATATGAACTACTCTGACTGCAACCTAATGTTTTTATCCTTAATGCAATGTGATAATAAAAAATCTGAGTCAGGTTTATATCAGCCCATAAAACGTCCCCCCCTTGTTTACCAGACCATTATGGCGGGTAATATGAACTATCTGACTGCAACCTAATCGTTTTTATCCCCCTCATGAGAACCTGTTGTCTTTTTCAGTGATAATAAAAATCTGAGTCAGGTTTTATCAGCCCAATAAACGTCCCCCCTTTTTACCAGACCATTATGGCGGGTAATATGAACTACTCTGACTGCAACCTAATCGTTTTATCCCCCTCATGAGAACCTGTTGTCTTTATCAGTGATAATAAAAATCTGAGTCAGGTTTTAATCAGCCCAATAAACGTCCCCCCCTTGTTTACCAGACCATATGGCGGGTAATATGACTCCTGACTGCAACCCATCGTTTTTTCCCCTCATGAGAACCTGTTGTCTTCATGAGTGATAATAAAATCTGAGTCAGGTTATCAGCCAATAACGTCCCCCCCTTGTTTACCAGACCATAATGGCGGGTAATATGAACTACTCTGACTGCAACCATCGTTTTTATCCCTTCATGAGAACCTGTTGTCTTTATGAGTGATAATAAAAATCTGAGAGGTTTGTAATCAGCCCAATAAACGTCCCCCCCTGTTTACCAGACATTAGCGGGTAATATGAACTAATCTGACTGCAACCAATCGTTTTTATCCCCCTCATGAGAACCTGTTGTCTCCATAAGTGATAATAAAATCTGAGTCAGGTTTCCATTCAGCCCAATAAACGTCCCCCCCTTGTTTACAGACCATTATGGCGGGTAATATGAACTACTCTGACTGCAACCTAATTGTTTTTATCCCCCACATGAGAACCTGTTGTCTTTATACAGTGATAATAAAAATCTGAGTCAGGTTTGTAATCAGCCCAATAAACGTCCCCCCCTTGTTTACCAGACCATTATGGCGGGTAATATGAACTACTCTGACTGCAACCTAATCGTTTTTATCCCCCTCATGAGAACCTGTTGTCTTTATACAGTGATAATAAAAATCTGAGTCGGTTTATATCAGCCCAATAAACGTCCCCCCCTTTTTACCAGACCATTATGGCGGATAATATGAACTACTCTGACTACAACCTAATCGTTTTTATCCCCCTCATGAGAACTTGTTGTCTTCATAAGTGATAATAAAAATCTGAGTCAGGTTTGTAATCAGTCCAATAAACGTCCCCCCCTTTTACCAGACATTATGGCGGGTAATATGAACTACTCTGACTGCAACCTATCGTTTTTATCCCCCTCATGAGAACCTGTTGTCTTTATCAGTGATAATAAAAATCTGAGTCAGGTTTGTATCAGCCCAATAAACGTCCCCCCCCCTGTTTACCAGACCATTATGGCGGTAATATGAACTACTCTGACTGCAACCCAATCGTTTTTATCCCCATCATGAGAACCTGTTCTTTATCAGTGATATAAAAATCTTGAGTCAGGTTTAATCAGCCCAATAACGTCCCCCCCTGTTTTACCAGACCATTATGGCGAGTATATGAACTACTCTGACTGAACCTAATCGTTTTTATCCCCGTCATGAGAACTGTTGTCTTCAGTGATAATAAAAATCTGAGTCAGGTTTGTATCAGCCCAATAACGCCCCCCCTTGTTTACCAGACCATTATGGCGAGTAATATGAACTACTCTGACTGCAACCTAATCGTTTTTATCCCCGTCATGAGAACTGTTGTCTTCATGAGGATAATAAAAATCTGAGTCAGGTTTTTCAGCCCAATAAACGCCCCCCCTTGTTTACCAGACCATTATGGCGGGTAATATTAACTACTCTGACTGCAACCTAATGTTTTTATCCCCCTCATGAGAACCTGTTGTCTTTATACAGTGATAATAAAAATCTGAGTCAGTTTCCATTCAGCCCAATAAACGTCCCCCCCTTGTTTATCGACCATTATGGCGGGTAAATGATTACTCTGACTGCAACCTAATCGTTTTTATCCCCCTCATGAGAACCTGTTGTCTTTCATGCGTGATAATAAATCTGAGAGGTTTTTCAGCCCAATAAACGTCCCCCCTGTTTACCAGACCATAATGCGGGTAATATGAACTATCTGACTGCAACCGAACGTTTTTATCCCCCTCATGAGAACCTGTTGTCTTTAGCAGTGATAATAAAAATCTGAGTCAGGTTTATTCAGCCCAATAAACGTCCCCCCTTTTACCAGACCATTATGGCGGGTAATATGAACTACTCTGACTGCAACCTAATCGTTTTTATCCCCCTCATGAGAACCTGTTGTCTTATCTAAATTAAAAAAATCTGAGTCAGGTTTATCAGCCAATAACGTCCCCCCTTTACCAGACCATTATGGGGGTAATATGAACTACTCTGACTGCAACCTAATCGTTTTTATCCCCTCATGAGAACCTGTTGTTTTATGAGTGATAATAAAAATCTGAGTCAGGTTTAGTATCAGCCCAATAAACGTCCCCCCTTTTACCAGACCATTATGGCGGGGTAATATGAACTACTCTGACGCAACCTAATCGTTTTTATCCCCCTCATGAGAAACCTGTTGTCTTTATCAGTGATAATAAAAATCTGAGTCAGGTTTATTAGCCCCAATAACGTCCCCCCCTTTTTACCAGACCATATGGCGGGTAATATGAACTAATCTGACTGCAACCAATCGTTTTTATCCCTCATGAGAACCTGTTGTCTTTATGCAGTGATAATAAAATCTGGAGGTTTCATTCCGCCCATAAACGTCCCCCTCTGTTTACCAGACCATTTGAGGGTAATATGAACTATCTGACTGCAACCCAATCGTTTTTATCCCCCTCATGAGAACCTGTTGTCTTATCAGTGATAATAAAATCTGAGTCAGGTTTCAATCAGCCCAATAACGTCCCCCCCTTGTTTACCAGACCATATGGCGGGTAATATGAACTACTCTGACTGCAACCTAATCGTTTTATCCCCCTCATGAGAACTGTTGTCTTTATGCAGTGATAATAAAAATCTGAGTAGGTTTATTCAGCCCAAAACGTCCCCCCTTTTACCAGACATTATGGGGGTAATATGAACTATCTGAATGCAACCCAATCGTTTATCCCCCTCATGAGAACCTGTTGTCTTTATCAGTGATAATAAAATCTGAGTCAGGTTTATTCAGCCCAATAACGTCCCCCCCTTTACCAGACCATTATGGCGGGTAATATGAACTACTCTGACTGCAACCTAATCGTTTTTATCCCCCTCATGAGAACCTGTTGTTTATGAGTGATAATAAAAATCTGAGAAGTTTCATGTAACCCAATAAACGTCCCCCCTGTTTACCAGACCATTATGGCGGGTAATATGATACTCTGACTGCAACCCAATCGTTTTATCCCCTCATGAGAACCTGTTGTCTTTATCAGTGATAATAAAAATCTGAGTCAGGTTTATTCAGCCCAATAAGTCCCCCCCTTTTACCAGACCATTATGGCGGGTAATATGAAATATCTGACTGCAACCCAATCGTTTTATCCCCCTCATGAGAACCTGTTGTCTTTATCAGTGATAATAAAAATCTGAGTCAGGTTTATCAGCCCAATAACGCCCCCTTTTTACCAGACCATTATGGCGGGTAATATGAACTACTCTGACTGCAAACTAATCGTTTTTATCCCCCTCATGAGAACCTGTTGTCTTACAGTGATAATAAAAAATCTGAGAGGTTTATCAGCCCAATAACGTCCCCCCCTTTTACCCGACCATTAGGCGGGTAATAGAACTATCGACTGCAACCCAATCGTTTTATCCCCCTCTGAGAACCTGTTGTCTTATGAGTGATAATAAATCTGAGTAGGTTTAATCAGCCAATAAACGCCCCCCTTGTTTACCAGACCATTATGCGGGTAATATGAACTCTCTGACTGCAACCCAATCGTTTTATCCCCCTCATGAGAACCTGTTGTCTTTATAGCAGTGATAATAAAAAATCTGAGTCAGGTTTCCTTCAGCCCAATAACGTCCCCCCCTTTTACCAGACCATTAAGGCGGGTAATATGAATACTCTTGACTGCAACCTAATCGTTTATCCCCTCATGAGAACCTGTTGTCTTTATGCAGTGATAATAAAAATCTGAGTCAGGTTTATTCAGCCCAATAACGCCCCCCTTGTTTACCAGACCATATGGCGGGTAATATGAACTATCTGACTGCAACCCAATCGTTTTATCCCCTCATGAGAACCTGTTGTCTTTATACAGTGATAATAAAAATCTGAGTCAGGTTGTATTCAGCCCAATAAACGCCCCCCTTGTTTACCAGACCATTATGGGGTAATATGAACTATCGACTGCAACCTCAATCTTTTATCCCCCTCATGAGAACCTGTTGTCTTTATAAGTGATAATAAAAATCTGAGTCAGGTTATCAAGCCCAATAAACGCCCCCCCTTTACCAGACCATTATGGCGGGAATATGAACTACTCTGACTGCAACCTAATCGTTTTTATCCCCTCATGAGAAACTGTTGTCTTTACAGTGATAATAAAAATCTGAGTCAGGTTTATCAGCCCAATAAACGCCCCCCCTGTTTACCAGACCATTTGCGGTAATATGAAACTATGACTGCAACCCAATCGTTTTTACCCCTATGAGAACCTGTTGTCTTATACAGTGATAATAAAAATCTGAGTCAGGTGTTATTCAGCCCAATAACGTCCCCCCCTTTTACCAGACCATTATGGGGTAATATGAACTACTCTGACTGCAACCCAATCGTTTTTATCCCCTCATGAGAACCTGTTGTCTTTATCAGTGATAATAAAAATCTGAGTCAGGTTTATTCAGCCCAATAACGTCCCCCCGTTTACCAGACCATTATGGCGGGTAATATGAACTCTCTGACTGCAACCAATCTTTTATCCCCCTCATGAGAACCTGTTGTCTTTATCAGTGATAATAAAAATCTGAGTCAGGTTTCATTCAGCCCAAACGTCCCCCCCTTTTACCAGACCAATGGCGGGTAATATGAACATCTGACTGCAACCTAATCGTTTTATCCCCCTCATGAGAACCTGTTGTCTTATACGTGATAATAAAAATCTGAGTCAGGTTTTATCAGCCCAATAAACGCCCCCCTTGTTTACCAGACCATTATGGCGGGTAATAGATATCATCTGACTGCAACCCAATCGTTTTTATCCCCCTCATGAGAACCTGTTGTCTTATCAGTGATAATAAAAAATCTGACAGGTTTATTCAGCCCAATAAACGTCCCCCTTTTACAGACCATATGCGGGTAATTGAACTATCGACTGCAACCAATCGTTTTTATCCCCTCATGAGAACCTGTTGTCTTATACAGTGATAATAAAAATCTGAGTCAGGTTTATCAGCCCAATAAACGTCCCCCCCTTGTTACCAGACCATTATGGGGGTAATATGAACTACTTGACTGCAAACAATCGTTTTTATCCCCATCATGAGAACCGTTGTCTTTATCAGTGATAATAAAAATCTGAGTCAGGGTTTATCAGCCCAATAAACGTCCCCCCTTTTACCAGACCATTATGGCGGGTAATATGAACTACTCTGACTGCAACCTAATCGTTTATCCCCCTCATGAGACCTGTTGTCTTTATCAGTGATAATAAAAATCTGAGCAGGTTTATTCAGCCCAATAACGTCCCCCCCTTTTACCAGACCATTATGGCGGGTAATATGAACTACTCTGACTGCAACCCAATCGTTTTTATCTCCCTCATGAGAAACCTGTTGTCTTATGAGTGATAATAAAATCTGAGTCAGGTTGTATCGCCCAATAAACGCCCCTCTGGTTACCAGACCATTATGGCGGGTAATATGAACTACTCTGACTGCAACCCAATCGTTTTATCCCCCTCATGAGAACCTGTTGTCTTATCAGTGATAAAAAAACTGAGTCAGGTTTCATTCAGCCCAATAACGTCCCCCTGTTTACCAGACCATTATGGCGGGTAATATGAACTACTCTGACTGCAACCTAATCGTTTATCCCCCTCATGAGAAACTGTTGTCTTATACAGTGATAATAAAATCTGAGTCAGGTTTATTCAGCCCAATAAACGTCCCCCCCTTACCAGACCATTATGGCGGGTAAATGAACTACTCTGACTGCAACCTAATCTTTTATCCCCCTCATGAGAACCTGTGTCTTTATCAGTGATAAAAATATGAGTCAGGTTTCCTATCAGCCCAAAGACGTCCCCCCTTTACCAGACCATTATGGCGGGTAATATGAACTATTGACTGCAAACCTAAGCGTTTTTTATCCCCTCATGAGAACGTTGCTTTATCAGTGATAATAAAAAACTGAGTCAGGTTTCATTCAGCCCCAATAGACGTCCCCCCCTTTTACCAGACCATTATGGCGGGTAATATGAACTACTTGACTGCAACCTAATCGTTTTTATCCCCCCCTGATAACCTGTTGACTTTATACAGTGATACAAAAAATCTGAGTCAGGTTTCTTTTCAGCCCAATAAACGGACCCCCCCTGCTTACCTGACCATAATGGCGGGTAATATGAACTACTCCGACTGCAACCTGATCGTTTTTATCCCCCTCATGAGAACCTGTTGACTTTATACAGTGATCCAAAAAATCTGAGAATGGTTTCCTTTCAGCCCAATAAACGTACCCCCCTTGCTTACCTGACCATTATGGCGGGTATTATGAACTACTCTGACTGCAACCTAATCGTTTTTATCCCCGTCATGAGAACCTGTTGTCTTCATAAAGTGATAATAAAAATCTGAGTCAGGTTTGTAATCAGCCCAATAAACGTCCCCCCCTTGTTTACCGGACCATAATGGCGGGTAATATTAACTACTCTGACTGCAACCTAATCGTTTTTATCCCCCTCATGAGAACCTGTTGTCTTCATAAAGTGATAATAAAAATCTGAGTCAGGTTTGTCTCAGCCCAATAAACGTCCCCCCTTGCTTACCTGACCATTATGGCGAGTAATATGAACTACTCTGACTCCAACCTAATCGTTTTTATCCACCTCATGAGAACCTGTTGTCTTTATACAGTGATAATAAAAATCTGAGTCAGGTTTTTAATCAGCCCAATAAACGTCCCCCCCTTGTTTACCAGACCATTATGGCGGGTAATATGAACTACTCTGACTGCAACCTAATCGTTTTTATCCCCCTCATGATAACCTGTTGACTTTATACAGTGATACAAAAAATCTGATAAGTTTCTATTCAGCCCATGAAACTACCCCCCTGGTTTTACCTGACCAATATGGCGGGTAATATGAACTACTCTGACCTGCAACCTGATCGTTTTAAGTCCCCACTCATGAGAACCTGTTGACTTCATCAGTGATCAAAAAATCTGAGAATGGTTTCTATTCAGCCCAATAAACGTACCCCCTTGCTTACACCCTGACCATTATGGCGGGTAATATGAACTACTCTGACTGCAACCTAATCGTTTTTATCCCCCTCATGATAACCTGTTGACTTTATACAGTGATACAAAAAAATCTGAAGAATGGTTTCTATTCAGCCCAAATAAACGTACCCCCCCTTGCTTACCTGACCATTATGGCGGGTAATATGAACTACTCTCGACTGCACCTGATCGTTTTATCCCCTCATGATAACCTGTTGACTTTATACAGTGATACAAAAATCTGAGTCAGGTTTCTATTCAGCCCAATAAACGTACCCCCCTTGCTTACCTGACCATTATGGCGGTTAATATGAACTACTCTGACTGCAACCTAGATCGTTTTTAATCCCCTCATGATAGACCTGTTGCTTTATACAGTGATACAAAAAATCTGAGGAAGGGTTCCATGCAGCCCAATAAACTGTACCCCCCTTGCTTCCTGAGCCATTATGGCGGTAATATGAACTACTCTGACTGCAACCTAATCGTTTTTTATCCCCCTCATGATAACCTGTTGACTTTATCAGTGATACAAAAAATCTGAGTCAGGTTCCTATCAGCCCAAGAATAAACGTACCCCCTTGCTTACCTGACCATTATGGCGGGTATATAACTACTCTGACTGCAACCTAATCGTTTTTAATCCCCCTCATGATAAACCTGTTGACTTATACAGTGATACAAAAAGATTCGAGAATGGTTTCTATTCAGCCCAATAAACGTACCCCCCTTGGTTACCTGACCATTATGGCGGGTAATATGAACTACTCTGACTGCAAACCTAATCGTTTTATCCCCCTCATGAGAACCTGTTGACTTTATACAGTGATACAAAAAATCTGAGTAATGGTTTCTATTCAGCCCAATAAACGTACCCCCCTTGCTTACCTGACCATTATGGCGGGTAATATGAACTACTCTGACTGCAACCTAATCGTTTTATCCCCCTCATGATAACCTGTTGACTTATACAGTGATACTAAAAAATCTGAGAAGGTTTCTATTCAGCCCAAGAAACGTACCCCCATGCTTACCTGACCATTATGGCGGGTAATATGAACTACTCCGACTGCAACCTGATCGTTTTATCCCCCTCATGAGAACCTGTGGACTTATACAGTGATACAAAAAATCTGAGAATGTTCTATTCAGCCCAATAAACGTACCCCCCCTTGCTTACCGACCATTATGGCGAGTACTATGAACTACTCTGAACTGCAAACCTAATCGTGTTTATCCCCCTCATGATAACCTGTTGACTTTATACAGAGATACAAAAATCTGAGTCAGTTTCTATTCAGCCCAATAAACGTACCCCCCTTGCTTCCTGGCCATTATGGCTGGGTAATATGAACTAACTCTGACTGCAACCTAATCGTTTTTATCCCCCTCATGAGAACCTGTTTGACTTTATCCAGTGATACAAAAATCTGAGAATGGTTTCCATTCAGCCCAATAAAAGTACCCCCCTTGCTTTACCTGACCATTATGGCGGGTAATATGAACTACTCTGACTGCAAACTAATCGTTTTATCCCCCTCATGATAACCTGTTGACTTCATACAGTGATACAAAAAGTCTGAGAAGGTTTCTTTTCAGCCCAATAAACGTACCCCCCTTGCTTACCCTGACCTTATGGCGGGTGCTATATGAACTACTCCTGACTGCACGTAATAGTTTTTTATCCCTCATAGAACGTTGACTTAATACAGTGATACAAAAAATGAGATGTTTTATTCAGCCCCAAATAAACGTTATCCCGTTGTTTACCAGACCATTATGGCGGGTAATATGAACTACTCTGACTGCAACCTAATCGTTTTTATCCCCCTCATGATAACCTGTTGACTTTATACAGTGATACAAAAAATCTGAGAATAGTTTCTATTCAGCCCAAAAAACGTACCCCCCTTGCTTACCTGACCATTATGGCGGGTAATATGAACTACCTACTCTGACTGCAACCTGATCGTTTTTATCCCCCTCATGATAACCTGTTGACTTTATACAGTGATACAAAAAATCTGAGCCAGGTTTCTATTCAGCCCAATTAACGTACCCCCCTTGCTTACTTGAACACTATGGCGGGTAATATGAACTGCTCTG
>CM034001.1:5259508-5337645 GCA_019603395.1 Cyrtorhinus lividipennis
AATTTTCATGAAATTTCTAGTAGAATGTGAATCTGCAAACAAAAATTAGAGTTCCCAATTGAAATAAGGATGTTTGATTTGAAAAAAACAATTTTTGTTTGCTCTCATTTATAAGATTTTAGGGAGAGAGGGTGGGGGACAATTTGTGGGACACCCTGTATAATGAGCACGAAATAACGACCGACCTTAAAATTCTATTCTATCCCCTGTGATAGAATTTGCAGCGTGTTGTGATCTATTCACCTCAAAACGCAATCGATAAAATTTTGGGGAAAAATGAGAGGTTGACCTTCATGAAAACATGGGTTGGTCATAAAAGGGAAACCAACCAAGACGGCGAGAGAAGAAAAGAGGCGGAGAGAACGGCGGTGGCTGAGGGAATGCGGGATCGGGTCAAACGCGTTCGCAGAACACCTTGGTTCCAGCCAGTGTGAAATCGGTCAGCAAACTGCTACTGTGAACATACCTCATGTCTCGTCCTGGTTTCCGTCTTGTCTCACCCTGGTCTCCATCTCGCCTCCGCCTTGATTCATCCTGGTCTCCGCCTTGTCTCATCCTGGTTTTGGTTGGTTATTCCTTCAATAATCAACCTATGTTTTTGCCTTTCATTCCACCATGTCTCGTTGTGGTTTCCGCCATGTGTTATCCTGGTCTCCGCCTTGTCTCGTTCTGGTCTCCACCTCGCCCCACCTTGTCTACGATTTGTGACCACCATGCCTCCACCTTGATTCATCCTTGTCTCCGCCTTGTGTCATCCTGGTCTCCGCCTTGTCTCGTTCTTCGTTTCTCCATTGTTTATAATAAGTGAATAATTAGTTAAGTACGAGCCAAATTGTCTGTGCCCATATGGTCATCTCAATCTCAAATTGACGGTAAACTTCATTATTAGATTCCCAATAAAGTCAACCGAATCGGTGTTGTGATAGTAAATTGTTAAAACACCGACTTGGTACAGGGGAGCGACACACGGGAGGGACACTAACGGAATGACAGTCATGAGCTTGGAAGGCTCGGCCGGCCCTACTTATAAGGTGTCTTTAGCTGACGCAGCAGCCTTCGTGCAATGAGATATAAGATACGAGAATGAGCACTTATAGTTCATGTAACTTTCATGCACCAACAGTTCTCTCGCACCAAAGTGAGCAACTCAAGGTAACCGGTTACGCCTTCAAAACTGAACCTGGATAAGTCGAGTTACCCACTTAAACACGAAGGCAACTGTAAGAGTTATATTCCTGCCAGTTTTAGCCTCTAAGCGGACATCACTGCCAGGAATCTGTTTGCCCACCCATTGCCTAGACGCAACCTTTGAACTTGCAAGGGAGGAGAAAAAGAACAACTGTTTTGATTAGGTAATTAATATTTTTCAAAATTGAAATAATCTATAAAATATTAGCATGAGACATTTTGACAAAATTATTTCCTACCTATCAGCTCAACCAGATTGATTCTAATGTTCTTTCCTACCTCGCCTGTTCTTCTGGAGGCCTTCGAGTGGCTGCCGTAGTGCAGATTCTAAGGGCCGAGTTCTCCAGCGGGTTTTGCTGGGTCCAAAGCGTGTTCTGGGCCGAACTTGAACTCCTGCGGTCCGGCTCGTGATTCTAGTGGTCTTTTAGGGCTGTCGAAGCACACACTTCACCTGCTGGACATAGAATAGTTTTCCTCGATTTTTCGTGTTTTCTCCTGGGCCCAAAGTTTGCGCAAGTTTTCCTTTGGGCCCACCCCTCAGCCAATCGTTTGGTTTTAGGCGTCCCCAAAATTGCTCCAAACTCTTGGAGGGGGTTCGAAGGAGGATATTATTCGGTGAAGTAGGCAGTGGTGGGATCTCGAAATATCAATCGCTCGATAGGCGGTGTCTTCCCATCTGCTGACTCGCCGGACACGTGGAGATTTTGAGAGCGCCTCAAAATCCGAAATGTTGCGGATTTCTCAGCGCTCGAGTTTTCTCACGGCCGGTGAGAAAATGCTTTGCTGGTGGTCCTGCGGCGGCGGATGTCTGGGTTTCGAGTTTCCCAAGGGTGTCGTCTCCTCGCTGCTGTCGGGTCTGAGCGTACGACTTCAAATTGTACGGTTTTAAGTCGTACAGCAACTCGTAGTCATAATGGGATATGTTGGAATTTCTCGGAAGCTTACAATCAGAATCTCTCTGGGAACATGGAAACAGACTGCTTCTGTACCTATTTTGGTTGGTTATTCCATGAATAATCAACCTATGTTTTCATGCAAAAGGTCAACCTCTCCGATTCAGCTCAAAAATTTTTTCTGGACGTTTCAATGTGTCTAGATCAGAAAACGCTGCAAATTCTTACACACGGGTTGGTCCGTATGCCGTCCGCCGTCCACGCCGTTTTGGTAGTAGAAAATTTTCTAAAAATCTGAAATTTGGGTCATGGGTCTGTTCCCGGCCTAGGACGGTCCTCCAAACTTTTCAGCCCGATCAGATCAAATTTGGGCGGGGTATGGGACAAAATGTGTTTTTTGAAAAATGGATTATCGACATTTTGGGCGATCTAGGCGGGGTATCATTTTCTACTAAATTTTGAGCGCTGAATCCAATAAAATGGATCCTAGAACGATCGGCACCCACTGAAAGAAGTTATGGGTCAAATTGGGTATATATTACCCATTTTGAATATGTGTTTTTGAGATTTCTGGAACCTAGGATTGTGGGGTATCATTTTCCACTAAATCATGGACACTGAATCGATTGGAATGGGTCTGGGACGTACCGCACCCACTGTTTTCCCCATGTTGAAGAAATGAGTCTCCATGCGCCTGGTCCGAGGAATAACCAACCTCTGTGTAAGAAATCGCAGTGTCTTTGCCTTTTACTCCACCATGTCTCGTCCTGGTTTCCGTCTTGTCTCACCCTGGTCTCCATCTCGCCTCCGCCTTGATTCATCCTGGTCTCCGCCTTGTCTCACCCTGGTCTCCATCTCGCCTCCGCCTTGATTCATCCTGGTCTCCGCCTTGTCTCATCCTGGTTTTGGTTGGTTATTCCTTCAATAATCAACCTATGTTTTTGCCATTTACTCCGTCTTGTCTAGGCCTGGTCTCCACCTCGCCCCACCTTGTCTACGATTTGTATCCACCATGCCTCCACCTTGATTCATCCTTGTCTCCGCGGACCTTTTCCGTAATCGTTCCGCCAGGCCCACCCGGTTTCATCCGGCGCCGTTATCGTTCCACCACTTCTAAAATGACACTCTTTCCCTCATTGTTGATATCAGAGGTCATACAAGTTTTTGGAGTCATCTTGCCTATCGATATCGGAGGTCAGTTGTGTTTCAGTTCGTGGCCGTAACCGTCTGTTCCCGTTAAAAATGAATTTCCTGTCTTTGTATGACGCTGTGAAAACGAAGGAGGGTGCCGTTCGGTTTCTGCAAGACAGAAAGATTTTGCCTCAAAACGTGACGTGCTCAGGAGGAAACACGACTATTTTATATCTTACTAGATTGAGAGACCAGTGGCAGTGCAATAAACGTGGATGCTGCAGAACTGCAAGGGCATTAAGGAGCAAAACCTACCTGACTGGTTCGAAACTCCCTTTGACGGATATTGTGCTGTTCATATATGCTTGGGCGAACAAAATGGTCAGTGTCCTGGACCATGCGCCTGGTCCAAGGAATAACCAACCCCTGTGTAAGAATTTGCAGCGTTTTATGTATACGGCCCAATACGTCGCCGTAGCACAGGCGGAGTATGAGCTTTGAGCTGAGTCCCTTGAAGGAACCCGCCTTCGGTCGCTCCCCGATACACAACCCAAGCCCTCCACCGTATATCAATGGCAAATTCCAAGAACTATTACACCATGTTAACGTACATGTCATTGACATTCTCATGCTGTCCGAGATAAAGCTCCCCCCTGGTAAGACCTTCAACCTGCCAGGGTACAAGACCTACACTGCTCATGATCCAAGCCAAACTTCGAGAGCAGGAGCCATGCTACTGATTAAATCACACCTCAACCAATCACACCTGTTGCCCATTATTGAAAATGAAATTCAGGTCGCGCGCTGCATACTTCATGTTGAAGGCCTCGACATCCAACTAGGGGCTGTCTATGTAGCCCCCCAATGCAGAAGATTAGGTCGGAAACTTACAATGGCAACCCTTATTGGTGTCATGCACGAATTGGGCCCAACCTTCCTACTGGGTGGAGATTATAACGCGAAACACCAAACCTGGAATTCCCCACGTGCGAATCACTATGGCACCTTGATTCATGGGTGGTGTCAAACTTTCAAATTACACGTTGAACACACCGGAGTACCAACACGGTACGATCCAAGACCAAATATCCGACCCAGTCACCTGGACTTTTTCATCACAAAAGGGATACCCCACAAACTCACACAAACGAGAATCGTAAACGACCTGAGTTCTGACCACTTACCTGTACACTCAGTCCTCTGCGCTTTGCCAAAAACTACTCTTTCAAAACCCTTTTTACTGAAACACCCCATGAATTGGAAGATCTTCAAAGAACACCTTTATAACAAACTCGACCATGCTCCCACTCTCACTTCAAAACAAGAAATTGATTCAGCAATCACCAATCTGACATCATTGATTGCAGAGGCTGCCAACCTTGCATCTCCAACAAATCTCCGCCCACCAACTTGTAACCTACGTTTTCCTCCATACGTGCAGCGCATCTGGACGGAAAGAAAGGCAGCTCGCCGAAGATGGCTACGATCAGGAAATCACAGTGATAAGCAACTTTTCAACAGACTGGGGAATTGCCTCAGCCATGAGGTCAGAGAACTGCGGAATGAACAGCTAAGGGAAAAACGTTATCCCTGGACTCTTGTAATGGCTCCCTGTACCGCAAAACTAAAGTCCTCACAAAAATTCGCAATTCAATTCCTCAATTGAAACTCGGTAGGAACTGGATCTCTCTTCCGAAAGACAGGTTTAAACCGTTTGAATCAAACCTCCCTCCACCTGAGGACTCCGAGTCTTTTTTCCCATCGACAGCTGTCTTCTTCTCTCCTAAGGAAGTGCAGCAGATCATCTCACGATCTAAAACTCGCAAGGCCCTGGCCCCGATCTTATTGTTCAGCCACTCTTGCAGCATGCTCCTCGAAAGGTTATAGCTCGCCTGACTCACATATACAACGCTGCGGATTTCCTACTTCCCTGATCAATGGAAACATGCGAATATTATTATGGTCCTCAAACCCGGCAAACCAGAGACTGAAACTGACTCCTATCGCCCTATCAGCCTACTTTCACTGCCTGGCAAGATTTTTGAAAAACTGCTCCTACGCCAACTTCTTTTGTACACAGACCATCTAATTCCAGAACAGCAATTTGGCTTCCGGGATTCTCTGTCGTGTCCTCTGCAGCTACAACGCCTTACAAACTTCATCAAGGACACATTTCAAAAGAAAGAAGTTTGCAAAGCCACTTTCTTCGATGCTCAACAGGCTTTTGACCGTGTTTGGCATGTTGGCCTTCTCCGGAAGATCAAACCTCACCTCCCATCGAACCTATACCACATGCTTGCCAGCTATCTTGCCAATAGGACCTTCACTGTTGACATACAGAATGAGCTCTCCTCCAACCGCTCGATAGAAGCTTCAGTCCCTCAGGGTAGCATTCTAGGGCCGTATCTTTTTACCATCTTCTGCCACGATCTTCCTCTACCAACAAATCCGGACTTTTCCGGACACTACGCGGATGACTTGGTGTACGCTGTCAGCCGACCAGATCCCCTAGAAGCAGCGCAGGTCCTGCAAAACTATATTGAGCAGCTTGGCCAGTGGTGTACCAAATGGCGCCTGAAAATCAACCCGGGTAAATCAATTTCCGTCACATTCTCCTATCGGAGAAACTTCACCGATCCCTCCGTGCATAATTGCGGTACCACCCTCCCCACTGCCTCTCACTGCAAATACCTCGGTGTTATTCTCGACCGTCGCCTCACTTACCACGAAAACATCTCTGACCTCATCAAAAGAACCAGAATCGGGACACGCCAACTTAAGCCTCTTCTCTCCAACCCACATGTGTCACTTGCCAACAAGGTTCTCATTTACAAAACCCTTATTCGACCCTTATGGACTTACGCTCTTCCTACATGGGGAACCTGCTCAGACTCACAGTTCAAACGACTTGAGAGCAGCCAAAATGCAATCCTACAACACTCCATAGTCCGCGCCCCCCCCATTCGTTAGAAATGAAACCCTGTATAACGACTTCTCATTGGATTCTCCAACTTTGACCCGCCAGGCTTTCATGAAAAAAATTTGTAGCTGCATACTCCGACCACTTCAACCAACTCGCGGCTGGAGGTTTTGCCCCGCTCTCATCCCAGCGACTCCGACGCCCAAGACACATCCTGCACTTCATCCCCACCATTCCAGACTGAACTCCGACTTAATGCATTTAAACAAAGACCTGTAACCGTGCCAAGTTAATAATACCAGTACCGTATCCACCCAGTGCAGACACTTAACATTAAGGTATAACATTAAGGTATATTACTATTGTAATGGGCTTAAACCAAATAAAAGGGGGAAAAAAAATCCACCGTATATAATGGAAGTAGCATGACATGCTACTCATGTAGTGAACTGCTATGGAAGTCACCATTGCGGAGGAGAAAACTAGGGCGAAGAGAACTCAATACGTCGCCGTAGCACAGGCGGAGTATGAGCTTTGAGCTGAGTCCCTTGAAGGAACCCGCCTTCGGTCGCTCCGCCATACACAACCCTAGCCCTCTGTTCGGACTAGGTAGGGATGTCGAGCACTTCGACACTAGAACTACCCAGTTCCTTAAAAAAAATAACTTTAATGTCGGTGTAGAAAATAATACAATTTGATAAGAGTAATTGTTGTTGTGACAAGTGGGTCCTACCTACGGAGCATCAGAATGTTAATAAATAAAAATAAAATATTTACCTGAGTACAAAAAACTAAACTTCTAACAAAATGTTCGGAAGGAAAGGATTAAAATAAAGGAAATGACCAGATATTTCCGCACTCCGATCGGTGGGGGATCACTCGGGACGACGACCGCCAGTTTTACAGAACTATCCACACGGTTCACACGGCAATGGCCACAATTGGCCAGTGAAACTGACGAGGTGCGGCGTGACGTGATGTGATGGCGATGTCGATACGATGCGACTACGACGATACGGTATCCCCAACGAGGAAACTGAGAAAACGGGGAGATTGATTTTAAAAGGAAAAATAAAGATGTTACGTGTGGGAGGCGGTTTCAGAAGATCGAGCATAGAACTTACGGATTCGGAAGAATATTGGGAGAGTTGAGCGTTGTAATCCGAGCGACGGGAACGGAAAACGTCCCGTGGTCAACGATGGCGACGAAGAGGTCGAGAAAAAAGGGCGACTCGTCCCAGACGTCAATGGAGGTGCACAAAACGCCAACTGGCGAACCATTCCACGTGTGAAGACACCGCAAGCATTCCTCCCCCCTCCCGGCGCCCGACCGGTATGGTCATGTCACCGATACTGACGGTAACTACAATCGGCCGACGGACTCAAAACAGTTTTACAAAATAATAAACGATCCGGCGTCGAACATCCCGCCCGCCAAATTTGGGAAATTTTGCAAAATTTTAAACACTGACTGGCTGAGTTGGGTCGAGGGGTACGACGGCTCTGCCAAGAGGGAGCAAGGCACCAGCTTCACCACCGGACGGGTGTTATGAGTGGTGTGCCGGTTGAATCTGTCACGACTCGGACGGTTCCATCTTCTCCAGGATGGACTGCGGATGGAATGATCTAAAATCACAATAAATAAATGGGATTCTCGAGGCAACAAAATGGGGTGTGTTTTGATTATACGGAAGGTCCGCATGATACAGCGACCGCCCGCCCTGAGAATTCCTCGTGAATCAATAAAAGGATTTAATTTATGGAAACGTCGAAAAATGTCTTCGAGCGAACTATCCTTGAAAAAGTAGAAATGTTGAAGTGTTTAACGCAAAGAGTCAAAGCTTCTTCCAACTCTGAGAGTGAGATCTCGGGCGGTTAAAATGACCCAGTGACTTGCAAACGTCGAAATAATCGCACAATCCGGACGATTGACTCGCCAGCAGCCGTTGGTAGGAGGAAAATCCTCTTATAAGCTCGATGAAGAAGGTTGTTTGCTCGCACGGAGAGTAGCACGGCTGGGAGGTGTCCTTGAATTTCCTTCATTTCAGGGAGCTCACCTGAATCCACGATGACGGAATTTGGCCATTGGCTTTCGTCGTCAGACAGCCAAGACGGGCCAGACCACCATAGCTTATTGTTGATGAGCTCACGGGGCGGAAGCCCCTCGTGATCCGCAGTCGGCGGGGTTGTCTTCCGATCGAACATGTCTCAGCTAGACGAAGGGACCGAAGAACAAATCGACGAAAACGCGATTCGCGACATACGTTTTCATTTTGTACGATTGGAGTCTTCAACCAGCCCAACACAATTGTCGAATCCGTGAAAAAAAACGGGTTGTGAATGGTCTTTGAACCGAAATCAAGGAAAGAATCCCGAAATTGACTGGTACATTGTGACAACAAGACAGCTCCACATAACTCCAACCTAGGCACCGAAATTACTGCAGAGGGGCCAATTTCGTTTTCGCAGTCAACAATTGGACCTGAACTTCGGATCCTTTGACTGAGCGCAAGTAAAGGGCCGCGCAGTACGCAGTGGTTTGAAAGCGTCAGAAATCCGATGATCTGAAAAGAGAAAGGTTTCTCATATCCCACGAACGGGGAATTTTCAGGTTTTACGAATTCCGGCAGTTGTTCAATAGGATGTTTCCAGCGGCGTGTTATCTCTTCGGGAATGGGATCATCCCAGTCATGTTTCATTTTCCATAATTCTTGGATGTACCCCTTAAGAATGACAACAAACGGGGAAATAAATCCGAGAGGGTCGGTAGAATTTGGCCTACGAACGATAAAATTCCCTCGCTTGGTGTAGACTGCTAGCGATTTTCGATTTTGTATCAAAAGAGTCGCTGTTTGGATCCCAACTGGAGCCCCAATATTTTCAAAGAAGGTTCGTCCTCTGAGTTTAATGAAATGGGTTGAGAACTACGCTGTGTCGAAGGGATATCTTCTAGGAGCTCGACACTATACTTGCCCATTTGCTGAGAGAGAAATTCCCCTTCTTGAGCAAGCTAATCAGTTGGTTTTTTCAGATCTAAGGCATCTGAGAGAGAGTCACCTCCAGAGGCAATGTCATCAATGTTACCGATCCCTTTCTAAACTGATGGAGGCCAAGGGAAAATCCACTCTTCATCCAGGGCGAGTTGTTTTAAAATCCGTAGGGCAGGTACGGAGCTGGGCTGAGACCATAGGTCACCGTGTTGAGTGTATAGGTTTTAATTGCCCTCGTCGGGGTTATCGCGCCAAAGAACGCACTGATAGTCTCGATCGTCGGGATGTAACCAGATGTGGCGGTACATTTTTGTAGTGTCTGAAATAAATACAACCTTCCAAGCACGCCAATTCAATAAAATGACTCGCACATCGGCCTGTAATTTAGGTCCAACTAGTAGATGCTCATTGAGTGATCCATAGCGGGTTTTAGCCGATCCGTTGAACACAACGCGAATTTTATTGTGACTCCCATCATTTTTGAAACACCGTGGTGCGGAAGAACGAATTTTGGAGATGAGGAAGCGGGGCTCATGTGGCCAAGGTCCGCATACTCGTGCATAAACTCCGTGTACAATGTGTGATAGATGGAGTCTTTTCGAAATTTTCCCTCCAAATTATGGAAGCACCGACGCCGCAAGGAAACGGGACTCTTCAAATTTGGAGGCGTCGCCCTTGAAAGGTAACCGTACCCCGTAACTGCCGTCCTCACATCGATAATGCGACTGTTGAAAGTGAGCCTCGCATGCCTGATCCTCTGCGGTTAGAGTGTTAATAGAGGGGGAAACGGGCTCCTCAACTTTCCAAATCTTTGAAGGGTCGAACTTTAACTCATCATTTGATGAAACGGCCAGCAATGTGCAGTTGTCTTGGCTTTTGGTACTCGATTCCGCACAGCCTTCCAATTACAACGTGACCGAAAACAGTGGGGAAAAGTTTCGGTAGATTGTCACCCAAGGAGTGGGCCGAACCAGTCCAAATTTCGGCAAATAAGTCACATCCGAGGAGAAAATCAATTTTACCAGGTTCAAAGAACTTGGATCAGCAAGAGGGTATTTTAGGTATTGACGCAACAATTGTACGGAAGAGAGACTGTTGGTAAAAATGAGGTAATCTCCTGAACAACGAGAGCTTTGGTGTTTAAATGAGGAGATTCCGATTTATAAGGTTTAAGGAAACAATCAACTTCCCTCTACAACTTTGAACGGGGATTGACCCTATCCAGATACCTCGGTGGTCACTTGGGGTGATGTTAATCCCAATTTTTGAACAAGTAGATGAGTAATAAAGTGTAGTGCGATCCTGAATCTATCACCAATCTAACTGGAAGGTATTGCCCCTCTAGCATCTGTAATTTTTGCTACAACAGTTCCCATAAGTATTTTAGATGATTGATTAGAGACCAAACACATTGTTGCACTACCTGTCTCATTTAGACTGGGGGTTGGCGTTTCCTTTCCAGGCGTCATTGACGAGGACTTCGAGTTATCAGTTAAACATAATAACGAATTGTGCTTCCCCTTACACCATTTGCACACCGTGCTAGATGATGACGAACAAGTAGCTGAAGTATGATGATAGTCGAGACATAATCGGCATCCCTTCCAATTTCTCAAAAATTTGAAGCGTTGATTGGAGCCTGCATTCATGAAAATGCGACAGTCGCGAAGAGAATGAAATTTATCTTGGCAGACTACACAGTGCGAATTGTTAGGATTGAAATTTGTTGAGGAAGTAGAGCGAGGTTTTAGAGCCAAAGAGGAGTGAGTAACCAAGGTGGAGCAAGAATTTTTAGCTCTCAGTGGATTTTTCCTTTCAAAATATTTTGAAGACTCACCTCTTTTATCCACAGACGAAGATTCTGAAAGCTCTAAGGCCATACATCGTTGTTGGACGAATGCTGTCAACTGGTCGTACGACGGAAATCCCTTTTCTGTGAAAGACACTTCAAACTGTTCTCTCGTTTGTTTGTCGAGGCCTCTGCTGGCTAAAAAGAATAAAATAAATGAAGCTTCGTTCTCTATCTTCAACATTTTGAACGCAGAAATATTGTCACCAATTTTAGTGAGAAACGCTTTATAAGTATCTACTTTCGGCGTACCTTGGTGAGGCTTGAAATCCAAAATCTGGTTTAAGTAAGTGGTGGCAAGAATCCGTTTGCAATCATAGGCCTTTTCTAAGGACTGCCATGCAAGAGCATAATTGTTTTCTTCCAAAGGAAAATTACTGATCGTGGTGGCAGCTGGGCCAGTAAGAGCTAATCTCAGGTAATGAAACTTTTTTATATCAGAAATTGACGGGTTATCGTGTATCATCGATTTATACGTATCCCTAAATTTAGGCCAGTTCAGAATTTGACCGTCAAATTTGGGTACCTCAATTTTCGGTAGGCTGCTAAATGATGGTTCCGCTGACAAGGTCACGTTCGAAGTCGTTTGAGTTCCGGAAGGTTGAGAGACGACGAGTACTCTCTCATAATTCGCGCAGGTACTATAAAAGTAGTGAGAGAGGAGAGTCATGGTCTTCGTGTCGTCAGCAGTCGGGTACTCCGCCTTCTTCCCAGCAGCTTCGTAGATAACTGAAAGCTCTAGGTGACCTGATTCATACGAGGTGAAATAACGCTCCAAAGATCGGTACATACCTTTGAAAAGTGGTATCTTGGTACCATCCGCCAGCGCTTCTTTGCTTTTCTCGTATATACTCTTGATTTCGACTTGACAGCGCTTCATTGTGGCCATCAGCGTCGCCACTTTTTCGGCGTCAAGCTCCATTATTTCTAGCGGAATGAATAGAAATTAGGACGAGAGGATAGCACAAGGATTTTTAACGAGACGGAACGGGATGGAATAGTTCTACAAGCTTAGAATACAAATTGAAAATTCAAACTTGAAAAAAATAATAAAAGTAAATAGAAAATGGCAAATACAAATATGTGAAAAACAGATTTACGAAAGACTAAAGCCTGGCAATACAGACAATGCTAATCGTAGTTCGACGGACAGGCAAGACTATGTCCGATTTCCAAAAAAGGAAAGAGAAATTGTTAAAAACAACGAAAATACTCGTAGTTACGAGGCAATCAGGACACCTGAAGTGCAAAACGCAACCGAGTAAAATCTGTGGGTGCGACGATTGTGTATTCAACGAATAACACAAAAAATTCGGGACGGAGAATTTAATCTACACCGAACAAAAGAAAAGAAAAAATGGGAAACTATAAGTAACCACGTTCTGCTACCAAATGTTCGGACTAGGTAGGGATGTCGAGCACTTCGACATTAGAACTACCCAGTTCCTTAAAAAAAAACTTTAATGTCGGTGTAGAAAATAATACAATTTGATAAAAGTAATTGTTGTTGTGAACAAAGTGGGTCCACCCTAGGAGCTCCAGAATGTTAAAAATAAAAATAAAATATTACCTGAGTAAAAAAAAATTAAACTTCTAACAAAATGTGTCGGAAGGAAAGGATAAAATAAAAGGAAATGACCCAGATATTTTCCGACTCCGATCGGTGGGGAACACTCGGGCGACGACCGCAGTTTACAGAACTATCCACACGGTTCACACGGCAATGGCCACAATTGGCCTGTGAAACGACGAGGTGCGGCGTGACGTGATGTGATGGCGATGTCGATACGATGCGATACGACGATACGACGATACGGTATCCCAACGAGGAAACTGAAGAAAACGGGGAGATTGATTTTAAAAGGAAAAATAAAGATGTTACGTGTGGGAGGCGGTTTCAGAAGATCGAGCATAGAACTTACGGATTCGGAAGATATTGGGGAGTTGAGCGCTGTAATCCGAGCGACGGGAACGGAAAACGTCCGTGGGCAACGATGGCGACGAAGAGGTCGAGAAAAAAGGGCGACTCGTCCAGACGTCAATGGAGGTGCACAAAACGCCAACTGGCGAACAATTCCACGTGAAGACACCGCAAGCATTCCTCCCCCCTCCCGGCGCCCCAACCGGTATGGTCATGTCACCGATACTGACGGTAACTAACAATCGGCCGACGGACTCAAACATTTTACAAAATAATAAACGATCCGGCGTCGGAACAAAATTCAATATTCTAAAAGTGATTGTTGCAATGTCACTCAAATCCATGTGCGACCCAACTTTGATTCAATTACGACGGGATTTACATCTACCTGACGCTCTCTGGAAGAATCATACTCGGAAGCACAAGTTCAATTAAGTACAATTTATTCTGAACCCCCTTTTGTCATTTGTAGAGTTCCATTACTCAGGTAATGTTGATCAGGCGGCCCTCTATGCAAAAACCATCAGATAACTCGGAGGACTTGGTCGTTGTCAAAGCTTAGGAATTCTAAATATCACCTTCTCCGGAAGCTATCCCATTTCCCAAGCGCTCAGCGTATTCAACGGAGCTGACATCTTATTAATTCTAGAATGGGATGAGCCCGGAGTGCTCCCATTCCCTACTTACCAACTTTATCACAATCCAACTTCAGAGCGGTAAATAATGTCGTGGGAAGTTGCTTCTACTCCAACGCATACTCTGGTTGGTGTTTACGTTTATCGTCCTAATTAGGTGCCACTAAGCGGTCTCAATCTGACAGTTAACTACCGAACACTGATGGGTAGCTACAGGTTATCGTTTACGATTACAATACGCTACAAGAGAACTGTCTTCCGAGACAAAATGTAATAACAGCATTAACCTTACAATATTAACGGGTACATCGATAACAAATGCTCTTGAAACACACTAAGATTCATACCAGAGTCAATCCAATCGTAGTTGAAAGTTCTTATTCATAAATCCGCAGGATTTTCAGAGAGGATTGGAAGGCTTCGCTAACTCTTTTTTTTTCATGTCTGTCCACCAATCAGGCTGCCTCATCTAATTCATTCATGACGTGATATTTTCAATGAATGAAGGCGTGGCAGTCTAAATGAAAATCGCTCTCGCTTTGCATGTAATAATGTTGCATGTAGTCTAAGTAATGAAGATACACGATTAATTTGATCAAATCGAGTGATGAACTAGGAACTAGGTCAAAACGCTGTAAATTATTTCATAATCTGGCTCTACTTGTGAGGGAAAACGAATATTTAAAGTCCCTAGACTAGGTGCCTAATTAGAAAAGAATGGAAGATTAGTGGACAAACAATTTGTTTTCAAAAAGGGATCAGCTCTAAAAGTACTGATGATAACATATCGCATTTTGCGTTATTTCGAGCGATTTAGAAGTTTGCCCAGCGTCCAATGGTTACATTAATCTAAACTGACTTCAATATTTAATATTGACGAAGGCACTCTTTAAAATCGCATTTCTTAGGGTAGGCAGGTAGTCTGGGTCTTCCACGTGCCTACAATAATTAATCGTTCTCCCTGTACGCAGTGCGATTGGCTGGAGGGGTCGGGAACCCTTTGCGAGAGTGGCGGTTGGGGCTTCTCCAAGACCTGTTCATTCGACTGAGTGAAGTTATTCTATAAGTAATGACCATTCCAACCCCCAACTCGGTCTATGAGGATTCAATTGACTCGTCTTCAATCATTAATGCGCAGGAAATGGAGGTGCGAGTGATTTTCTCCGAGCGGACTTTGCCTTGACACTGTTCTTGCTTCACGTTTCTTCCACCCTCGTCTTCCGAACTTCTGGATAATCGTAGGCCTTTTCGACTCTATCGGCCCTCTTTTCCTCAATTATGTTCGCTTACCCCCTGATGAGAGATCCTTCCTCCTTGCTACTCCACCACTTTTCTCATCATTCTTGATCAACCTCTCTTCCATCTGTCTTCTTGAGTACTTTAATTCCGCTGACGAGGAGGTGGAGGCGATATCTCTCAGCCGTCGTTGGACGTTGCGGATGTTGTTAATCAGAGAGAAGCGAGACTTCCAGATAACTCCCCCAATCGGGAGAATATTAAGTCCCGCCCAACGTGCCTGGCTGTGCAGAGGAAGTGAGATGGATGATGAAGCACTCGGGCCTTTTCTCTCTATTCTTAATCAATATGTTACACGGGTCCAACATGAAAACTGTGGAACGTGAGAATCAGAAAGCAGAGGGCGCCGTCGATTAAAAGCTTACACGCTCTGAACCGTATGACGGTATTACGGTGGTTAGTCTCTCCTATCTCTTTATACACGGTAGAAGAGCGGCAGCGGAAAAACGCATATTCCTTGTGAGAGTGACAAAGGCTTATCACTCTGGACAGCGTATGGGCACATGAGGTCAATGAACTGTTTCACCACAGATTGACAAAGCTTTCAACACCAGAATTAGTTGCACCAAGGTGTTAATTGGAGGGCCTGGGTGGCCGAGGTGGCGTCGGTCCCTGGGACTCGAGACTTCCCTGGTAAAGGTTTCGAGGCTGCTGGTTCGAATCCAGCACCCCCGGCGTTTACTCAACGTCATGAAGCCAACTCAGTACCAGCAGTAAGTGTCCGAATACGGTTGTCCGGGGCTTACCACACACGCGTGTCTACCTCTGTAGAGGCTTGCAAAATATTGACCAACTCTCACCTTTGGGCGAGGGGATGTTCGATGGGTGCTAAACAGCCCCTGCAGGCGTCCTCTCACCTGAGGTTGAGGAGGTCAGCAAGGGCTTTCAGAACCATCCGACTTCCCTTCTGTAAGAGCGGGCACAATAGATCCTAGAGATCGCAGTGCCGTAGGGCAGGCAGTTGCTGCCCCACTCCCTTCAGTTGGAGGTCAAAGGACAAAAAAAAGTGTTCATTGTAGACATGTGGCACAGAAACTAGTGGACCAACGAAAACGCACTCGGACTTGCATTTCATGTTGGTGCGATGTCCTTCCCACAATTTCTAATGGATTTTTGAGATTTTTTGCAATATAGGTGTGTGAGGTATCATGTTCCTCTAGATTCTGGACGCTGAATCCAATGAAAAGGGTCCAAGAACGATTAGCACCCACTGGAAGAGGCTGTGGGTCAAATTGGGTGCCTATCTACCCATTACGAATGTGTGTTTTCGAGATTTCTGGAACCTAGGCGTGTGGGTAGTCATTTCCACTAAATTTTGGACCCTGATTCGATTGGAATGGGTCCCGGACCCACCACACCCACTGTTCCCGCCATTTTCCCCATGTTGATGAAATGAGTCTTCATGCGCCTGGTCCGAGGAATAACCAACCCGTGTGTAAGAATTTGCAGCGTTTTTGTAGTATCCACCCAAAAGGGGTATCTTGATCATTTGATTACTTCAGTTACTTCTGAACAATCAGATCCTTCCTAAAATGGTCCGATTCTCCAGGGTGAACTAAGGGGTATGAAGTCTGGGATTTGTTTAGTCCTCAGCCGTTGAGGACAAGCATATTACAGATATAAGTAGATGTAGAAGCTGTAAAAGCCATCGCTGCAAGTGCCGAGTCATCTATAGCCTCCGCAATCTCTGGCTAGCAGGAATAGACGATATTAGTTTTTCCAGGGTTTCCAAGGTTCGCAAGCTAAAAACCCTCAAAGTCCATGAACCCACGGAAACCGGAGGCTCGTGGAGTTCCATTCACCCCACCTCCTCTCCTTAAATAGTAGATGATAATGAGGTCACATCAGTTCAATACTCACATAAAACGTGTAGGGGGAGGAACCCATACGAAAATTGCAACCAAATGTCCACTTCATGAATAAACAGTGAAATGGATCTGTTTTTGGACTCCGTATTTTCATTACATCCACTTTCAACGTTCTTGCCCCAAAGTGGAGGAAATATTAAATCTGACCTATAATTGGCGCCGCGCAAAATGTAGTCTTATGAAGATACTAACTTCAAATCTTTCTACCGTTCCAACTTCATTCGTACCAATTCATACCTATATTCCTTCTACAAACTGGTCTGTCTTCAATTGAATTATTTCATCTTAATTCAATAACTGGACTCGTATATCCTGCATCCTATATCCTTTCACTCGGAATCCTATCTCTCATTTTCTAGGGAAGCAATCCCCCTGAATGGGAAAGAGGCTCCTGTATTGTGCTCGCGATGAAATTGTCAGTTGTCCCCCAGTGGAGTTTAGTCATTTGAATAGTTATCAATGCAATGAGGAGGGACGAGTGGCGTTGCAGCGTTTCCGAGTTTGAATGAAATCGTTTGGCCAACGATCAGAAGCTAATATATACTTTGGCTTCCGTAACAACTTCCATTGTTAAGTCACTGGGATTCCATTCTATTGTGTTCTTATTGTTGTTCTTGTGTGAGGAATTCAGGCCTGAGGTTCATTGAACAAGTCCCAAAAGCGATTCGCGATTCTCATAAACGTTCAAATCCAGAAGTAGGTCTCTTTTCATTGCGAATTCACCACTTGAGGAGTATTAGTTGTTTCAAATGTGGTTTAGTGAGGCGTTCAAATAGGTTTCGTATTCCCTGTAGATTTCTAATCTTTGTAAAAACGCTTGAACTTGAAATGGTCTTCCCCATTAGTGATCATGTACTCATTACAACGATTACAGCAGTTTTGCTGATTAGACGCGTTTGGTAGATGGCTGAGGTGTTGCATGACTCGAGTCACGCCTCTTGTTGTCTTCGTCAGAAACTCTATAAAATATCACAGGGGTTGGTTATTCCAGAAGCATGGAGACACATTTCAATCGATTGAAAAAAAAGTGGAAAATAATTGAAAAAAATTTAGTGGAAAATAATACTCCACACGTCTAGATCGTCAAAAACCCGAAAATCCATTTTTCGAAAAACACATTTTGACCTCTCTACTCTCCTAAATTTGGTCCGATCGGGCTGAAAAGTTTTGAGAACCAACTAGTGCCGGAAACGGGGCTCTGTTCAAAATTTCAGATTTTAGAAAATTTTCTACTACCAAAGTCGGTGAAGACGGCGTACGGCGGACATTGGCTTATTTTGATCCAGACTCCTTGAAACGCCCAGGACATTTTTTTTTGGGCAAATAAATCGGAGAGGTTGAATTTTGTGTTTATGAAAACAGGGGTTGGTCATTTCTTGGACCAGGAGTATGGATACTCATTCCAATCTATTCAGCGTCCATAAATTAGTGGCCACCAATACGTACTTTGTGTCGATCTTCCAACTCATCGTCGTTCACTCATTCTTCATCTGAGCCAAGGATTAAAGATATTAAGCCCGTCACAACCTACTACCAAAGTCGAATCTCTGTTGAACAATTTGAGTCTGTTGTAATGAAGTCAAAACAATCTTTTCGAAAGACTCGTTTTACAAGGTGCATCACATTGATACAAAGCGAATGTTTGTTTCTTTCGTCTGAGAAGCGCGAGATGAAAACCCATTTGTCTTCCGCATTTCAGTTAAAAGCCATACTCATAATTCAATCCACGGAACGCAAACTTGAAAAGAAACTCATCTAAGTATCAGGATACTTTCAGCGGACTGTATCTACTTCTGACTAGGGATGTGTAATTAAGTTAAGACGTGATCCTGGGAGTCCGAGCCTACTTCATTCCCTCATTATTTTCAGTTACAAAGTAATTCTACCCCAGCAGTTGGATAACGTAATCCCTTCTCCCTCATTCATTTCATTGAGGGAATCGCAACTTGGCGGGACTTCCCCCTACCCGTGATTGCAAAAGCGACTCGGAGTTGTAACTAAATTTGCAACTTTCTCATTTGATTAATTAGTTAATTATTTCTTACAGCGTACCCTCGTCTCTTTAACCTTTCATCCTCTTTTCAAAAGTACGGCCCCTCCGTTGAACTAATGCCGGGTGGTTTGTTGTTTATGCGATGATAGCGGTCAAGTTTGGAGGCTGGTTCGTTCATATTTGATCGTAAAACACTCACTCCCGGAAATAAGGATGAAATTGCGGAACGGGGTCCATTTTGCGCCTTCGTCATAAATACCAATTTACGTAGGAGTTTCCATTTTCAGCGCCTAATCTCCTTGGAATCACTAAGTACGAGTTTCATTAGCCCTTGGATTGGCTATTTGCACGTTTCGACAGAGTAAAGCCGAGCAAATCCAAAATACGTCATTGTCGACGAACTGAGAATGATAATTTTTGTGTTAACGACATTTAAAAGAAAGCTCATTTGAGCAAATTTTAGTCCGATATTTAGGTATATAGACACGTAATACATTGAACAATTGGGTTTGAAATATACTGCCGTTTCCGGCTCTAGTTGGTCCTCGAAACTTTTCAACCCGATCGGACCAAATTTGGGTGGGGTAGGGCTCAAAATGTGTTTTTCGAAAAATGGATTTTCTAGATTTTTGGTGATTTAGGCGTGTGGGGTATTATTTCCACTACCGAAGAGGCGACCGGAAGAGGTTATGAGCCAAAATTTGTATCTATTTACTCATTTTGAATACGTGCTTTCGAGATTTCTGGTATCTAGGAGTTTGGGGTATCATTTTCCACTAAATTTTGGACGCTGAATCCAACGAGACGGGTCCCGGAACGATTGACACTCACCAGAAGAGGTTATGGACGCTGAATCGATTAAAAAAAGTCTCCGTGCCTGGTCCGAGGAATAACCAACCCCTTTGAATGAATTTTCAGTTTTATATTAGTACTCAAATGAAACTACACAACCTATTGAACACTTTGGTATATTATCCATGAATAAAACGTATTGGTGTTATTTCAAAATCAGGCCAGGAAGTAAGGTTTTCCCACTTAATCCCCTGATCAGCGAAATTCTCCTCTAGGGCTGAATAAACTTTCCCAGGAACTGTATGAAATCCGTGACTGCCATGAACACTCCGGTGATTAAAAACGATAATTCTCTTTGAATCAGTGTTAGATAATAATTTGAAAAATCTGTGTAACATTTTAAAAATTGTTAGAACATTCGAAAAAATAAGAAATTTAACGCTCACGGTGAGATGTTGAAGCAAACCTCCGCTTCCGCCTAGCTGCGCTTGCGTTCTACTGTACCGTTTTACCCCTAAAAGAAAAGTGAATCTTGAAGCCCTTCAATATTTTTGGTGAGGAACTCGCCAGGGAAACTCATGCAAGCCAACATTGATTTGAATACTCGTTTTTGTTTTTTTTTTTAAAGAATAATAAACCCTTGTACCTTGTACTCGTATAGAAAAATTGTTATCTCCACTCCATGTTAGCTTTCACGTTTCAAATAAAATTCAATTAATTCAAATAAACCTTTAGTCTGCTGACTATTGTAATTTTAATTAAAAACAATGAATGTGAAACTGCGCATGAGTCAAAATCTTGTCAATCACACTGGAGACCGTCAAATGAAATGGAAGAGAGTTACGCCTTATTATTTTTTGTGTGAACTGTATTTTCAAAATGAGTTTTTGATAAACTTGGGTATCTAGACGTCTGGAATACAATTCTATGCTAACTTTGAACACCGAATCGATGGCTGCCCCTGAACACGATTTGACACGAGGACCTACATCGAGTGGTGTTATCAGCTATTCTTAACAACAAGTGACCTACCCATTACGGAATCGTATTTCCGTCGTTGAAAATGGTGGAAGTTCGCAAAAGAGGGGAGCTAATTCAGGTTACGATTGTTCTTGAATGAGAGATGATTGCAAACGCTCGTATATTTGAATAGTCAATTTCAACGGTTCGTTACTATTTACTTCTAACGGTGGTTTAAAGTTGGATGGCAAGTCATCATGAGCCCAACGCAAATGTTCAGTTTTGCCAAAATCACGGCTGCGCGCACTCGCGTTGAATCGTTCCTCGCGGTATCGATTGCTGAGTGGGAGGAATGTATAATAGTACGAACAAGATCTGACGTGAAGTAAGAATCTGCAATAAAAAGTAATGGTTTTCTTTTTTCTTAAAGTTGGCCTGCGCTTTGTGGAATCCTAACATTTGAATGACATTTAGATAAATTATCCCTCTTGATAGGGAATGTCATCATGCTCAAAAGTAATGTTTTACGGGCTCTGAAATGAAAAAGGCGCGTGGAGAAGTTGTTCAATTCTGGATTTTGGGTGCATAGCTATTGACCGTATAAGGCCGTCTCATCTGTAACGTGTGATGTCCAATCAATGCTAGAAAAATTTCAGACATTTATCCGGACCGCTATTCTTGTACTCTTGGCCAGGCCAGTGTGAAATGCACAGTCCAAACTGTGGCGCTACGGGGATAAGCTGGAGATTCCTTGGTGGACAAAGTGACTGAAGAACCACTAAGAGATGGAGTGCGTGGGAGGAATTCATTGAGAACCCTTCGAAGAAGAAGAGATGTATGGTTGGGACACCTTCCGAGGAATGACAGCTCAATTATAACGATCTTCGAACAGTGGAGGGAGGAACCGCAAGAGGAAGACCCTCGATGGACCAGATAGATCAACTGAGGGACGACAAAAACGCTGCGTACTGCTTCCACAACGGTTTATTATTCTAGGTAGCTTTTGCTCGTGTGGGAAAGCGTACCTTTTTTGGTCTCCTAAGTTGGTACCAGTCTATTTTGAAGGAAAAAATTGCTGCAATTTTGTTTACAGGTGTTGGTTATTCCACGGACCAGTAGCGTGGAGACTCATTAAAATCGATTCAGCGTCCAAAATTTAGTGGAAAATATACCCCACACTCCTAGGTACCAACAATTTCGAAAACACACATTCGAAATAGGTAGTTAGATACCCTTTTGACCCAAAACCTCTTCCGGTGGGCACCAATCGTTCCATAACCCGTCTCATTGGATTCAGCGTCCAAAATTTAGTCAAAAATGATATCCCACACGCCTAGATTGCCGAAGACCTCGAAAACCCATTTTTTGAAAACACATTTTGACTCTGCCTTCCTCAAATTTGGTTCGATCGAGCTGAAATGTTTTGAGGACCAACTAGAGCCAAAACGGGTCCCTGAACAAAATTTCAGATTTTTGGAAAATTTTCTGCTACCAAAAACGGCATGGGCGGCGGACACGCTTAATGCTACATCTGGAGACAGGCCTGAGGAAAATGTACGTCAGCAAGTTCAAGATGCATGGAAAGTATATTGCCAAGGTGTTGATGATGCCGCGGGTATGGTATCTGCGTCAAGTGGCTGAGAAAGCCTTCCGAACCGAGCTGGCTGGTTCAGGAAGTGGTAGTTGCTCAATGAAGAGTACTCAGTAGGGGTTGAGCTTTTAGGGGCAGAAGCTCCCCAATTTGAGCAATACCTAGTCACAGTCTTACCTAGGATGGAAGCCTGACAGTAGGAAATTTTTGGGAGAAAGGCGCTCGATTCCAGTAATATCCCGTTGTATGCAGCCTTGGACTATTACCCCAGCAACCTGAAAATTAATGTTCGCAAATTTGTCAGGATAAAGCGAACGCAAGCTGCGAGCTGCTCGGACTCAATGCATAGCTGTGGGAGCCCTCTGTGCCATGTGTAACCGGGCTGAGGAGGAATCAAGGCATAACTTCCTTTGTGTGTTCCTCATAATGGCGGAGTTTTGACTTCGGCATTTTGGAATGACTTACCTTGAGCTGTGAGAGATCATAGAGAATGGGGCCGATCGGTTGAAATTATAAGGCTTCCTCAGGGAGGCCTTGAGATACCCTGCTTTTTTGGAGCAGAATTTCAATAATGTTGGTTGAGCATTCTAATGTTTTATGTAATTCATTCATTCCATTACCGAAGTTTATGTAGTACCATATTTGCTTATATGTTATGATATCCATTTAAAATTATTACAGTATACCGAAAGGTAAGATAGAAAAATAGAGTAGGACTATTGATTTCTGAAGTAGAAATGATCATGATGAACGTGCCAAGTTTTATTGCAGTGTTGATTAAGATGAACCCCCGAGCAGATGGCCGGTGGTCTGTGCCCTTAATGTTTTGCGCAAATGTTTCTAAAGAAGTGTTTGCTGCATTTGAAATGAACATATTTTCTATCTATCTACGAATATCTACTTGAAGAATCTTCCAAACATGCTCTGTTCCCATGAGAACAATAAACTGAACCAGAACAATGCAGTGTTATTATTCTTAATCAAATCTGTTTTATCGAGACCAAAGAGACAAATTTTTTTTCTGTGTTGAGTGAATCGTCACTACAAAATTAGCGGATCAATCGTCGACATTCAAGTGAGCAAAACGGGACAAATTCGTCCTGATTGGAAGCTCGGTTTAATCCAACAGTATCCTGTGTTTGTTACATTCAGCCTCTGGCGTTAGAGCCAACAACCGCGAGATGCGAACCGAATGAACCTCGTGCGGGATGCGAGTTGTTATGTTTCCGACGGAAGGTGCGCTCTGTTTCTCTCCACCGACCGCACGAACACCAATCAGTGAAGTGAATATTTCACCGTCTACCTACGCCTCCCTCCTGCCAAACATCCACTTTGATCTGTTCGTGCTCTTGGGAGAGATTACACAGCGGGATATCAAAAAGGTTGGAGATGGGGGGGAGGGGTACGAACGATGGGAAGGGTAGGGAGGCACTAAAAACCGAGTCGAACGTTTGTTTAGACAAAGGAATATGGCGGAAATTTTTTTTTCCACACAGAGAGAACAGTACCTGTTGGAAAACTCTTCTCGATAGACCTATTTAGAGCTGAATGATCACATTATAATAATAGTAGAAAATGATATCCCACACGCCCAGGTTCCAGAAATCTCATAAACACAATTAGTATAATTATGAGTAATATATACCCAATTTGACCCATAACTTCTTCCAGTTGGTGCCAATCGTCCTGGGACCCACTTCATTGGATTCAGCGTCCAAAATTTAGTGGAAAATGATACCCCACTCGCCTTGATCGCCCAAAATCTCGAAAATATATTTTTCAAAAAACACATTTTGACCCCTACCCCGCCCAAATTTTGTCCGATCGGGCTGAAACGTTTGGAGGATTGTCCTAGGCCGGTATCAGACCCATGACCCAAATTTCAGATTTTTAGAAAATTTTCTACTACCAAAAACAGCGTGGACGGCGGACGGACATCGACCTTTTGGTTGGTTATTCCTCGAATAATCAACCTATGTTTTCATGATAATGGTCAACCTCTCCGATTTGGCTCAAAATTTTTTTCTGGACGTTTCATGATGTCCTGATCAAAAAAGGTCGATGTCCGTCCGCCGTACGCCGTACGCCGTACCCCGTACGCCGTACGCCGTCCATCGTCCGCGCCCTTTTTGGTAGTAGAAAATTTTCTAAAAATCTGAAATTTTGGTCAGGGGTCTGTTCTCTGCCGAGACGGGTCCTCGAAACTTTTGAGCCCGATCGGACCAAATTTGGCGGGGGTAGGGGTCAAAATATTTTTTTTTAAAAAATGGATTTTCGAGATTTTGGGCGATCTAGGCGAGTAGAGTGTCATTTTCCACTAAATTTTGGACGCTGAATCCAAATAAATTGGTCCCAGAACGATTGGCACCCACTGGAAGAAGTAATTGGTCAATTTATGGGTAAAAAAAAACTAAATCACCACCTGGGTTCGAACTGAGTACCTTCCGGTTACTGCCGAACGCGCTAGCCACTTGCGCCATGGTATACAGAATACAGAATTTTTTTATTGGTTGAATATTTACAATAGTACATGTGTCATAATTCTTCACAATTTACAATTCCAGCCAGTTTAGGCTTCTAATGTCTAAGTCTTAATGTTCTATAATTTAATAAATCATAATTATAAAATAAGTAGTTGAATGAATAATTGAAGGAAAATAAAGGGAAAAAACCTTACATCATGATTTACAATTTTAAAATGCTACTTAACGACTATCTTAACAGTAAATCATTCATACATTATTTACAATATGACCATTCATCCCATATGTACATAATTATTTACACGTGGAGGGTTATGAGAGCACAACTCCTCTTGACCCCCAGCGGGGTTTGATGGAAATCTGGATGGGGTGCAGGAGTGGGTTTTGGTGTGAGGGGAGTGAGGATTGGAGTCTTTCAACAGATTTCTGGATATGGATGTGGAGTGAGTCAATCTGAAGGGTGGAGTGGAGGGTTTCCAGGTTGGTACGGATTGGGCTATTGGTGGCAAGGCGGATGCATTTGTTTTGTGTAACTTGTAGTTTGTGGAGGTGGGTGTTGGCTGTTGTGTGCCAAATGGATGATGCATATGTCATGGTTGGGCGGATGATGGCTTTATAGATAAGAAGTTTCATGTCTTGGTGTAGTGCGTGGGATTTGAAAAGAGGGTAGAACCTGCCGAGTTTTCTGAGTGCTTTTTTGTTTGTTTGTTGTACGTGTTCGTTGTAAGTGAGTCGCTTGTCAAGGTGAAGTCCTAGATATTTAACAGATGGAGAAAAATTAATTTTGTCGGATTTAATATTGATGTATTTGGATGTGTTCTGTTTTTGAGTAAATAATATGGCTTCTGTTTTGGAGGTGTTGACTTTAATTTTCCATTTAGTGAGGTTGTGAATGATGAGGGTGGCTGCGTTTTGTAGTCTGTTACAGGCTTTTTCGGTGGATGGGCTTGAGGTATAGAGTGCCAAGTCATCAGCAAAGCCAGCTATGGTGACATTTGGTGGAATGGTCTTAAAAACCTCAGAGATGTAAATATTGAACAAGGTGGGGGATAGAACTGAACCCTGTGGAACTCCTGCAGGGATAAGGTATTTTTTTGAGCTGGCGAGTTTATTTTGAACTTGGAAATATCTGTCGGTCAGATAGGAATAAATTAGTTTGCACATACCAAGGGGGATTTTGTAGGCATGGAGCTTGTGAATAAGGCCTTCGATCCAGACTGAATCGAAGGCTTTTTCACTGTCTAATAGAACCATGGCTGTTGTATGTTTTTGCTCCATATTTTTCTTGATACTGTGAGTTACGCGGGCTGATTGATGAGTCGTGGCGTGTTTATGTTTAAAACCCATTTGCGTATGCGGAATGGTTTTTAGATTATCAATTTCTTTTTGAAGGCGTGATTTTATTATTCGTTCGTACAATTTTGAAAGGGTGGGGAGGAGGCTGATGGGTCTGTAGCTGGCTGGATCATTTGATTTTTTATGTGGTTTTAATATTGGGGTGATTTGAGCAATTTTCCACGACTCTGGGAAGTATGATGATCTGAGGCATGCGTTGAATATATTTGTGAGCATTACTATTGCAATTTTCGGGAGATTTTTAAGTACTATGTTTTGGATTTTGTCATGACCAGGTGCTTTGTTGTTTTTCATTCGGGAGATGATTTGTCGGACTTCTTTGGGAGATGTAAATTTGATACTTTGATTAGCGGGCGTGGGCGGCGAGAGGACTGATTTTTTGACTTGGGAGTTTATTTGTTCTGAGAAGGATTTATTACCCCTAGTATGTGCTTCTGTATGGATGTTGATAAATTGGCTGGCAAGGAGTTCCACTTTGTCCAGTTCTGAATATGCCGTTTGACCGTCCTTCTTTAGTACAGGAATTGAATATTGATTTTGGGAGTTGAAAAATTTGGTTAATTTCCAGATTGAGTTGTCTTTAACATTGATTTTACTGAGTTTGTCGTCCCATTTTGTTTGTTTCCACAAATCAATGGCGCGGTCTATTTTACGTTGCATGATGTTAAAAAGTTTCTTGTCTTCAGATAGTCTATGGTTTTGCCATCTCCGTCGGATTTTGTTTTTATCCCGTATGGCTTGCTTGATTTCGGGTGGCAAGGGGACGTTAGGCATAGTAATTGCAATTTGTGGGACGGTCTCTTCTAGGGTGTTTTGTATAATTTTGGTGAAGCTGTCTATTGTGCTATTGATTTGGTCAATTGATTTTAGTTGGGGTGCAGCTGACGTGATGGACTGAGTGATAGCTTCTCTAAAGTATTTCCAATTTGCATTTGTGTAGTCGTAACGTGTTTGTGGTTTGTTTGTTTCTATGTTTGTGGTCGCGATGTTGAAAAGTACCGGCAGGTGGTCGCTACCCCCTTCTGTTTCAGTGTGCATGTTTTGAATGTAATGGGGATGATTTGTGAGAATGAAATCGATTGTACTGGGTGTTCGGTCAGATGTTAGAGGGTGGTATGTTGGCTGATTAGGGTATATTATGTGTATTTGGTTTGAGGAGACTAATTCAAAGATGATTTCCCCATTTTTGTTTTTCCGTGCGCAGTTCCAAAGTTGGTGCCTTGCGTTCCAATCAGCAGCTAGAAAAGTTGGAATAGTAGGATGCAGGAGAGATTTAATCATTCGTGGAGTTAACTTGTTTTGCGGGCTACTGTATATACCAACGATTTGAATGTATTTGTTTTTATACGGTACCCGAATAGCTACTGCATCAAGTCCATTGCTATCGGTCTATCTGCGCCATGGTGTAACCTAGGCTAGGGCGAATAGCGTGTGGGATATCATTGCCACTAAATTTTGGACCCTGAATCGATTGGAATGAATCCGGGACCCGCCACATCCACCGTTTCCCCCATTCGAGGAATAACCAACCCGTGTGTAAGAATTTGCAGATTTTTTTGATCTAGACAGCTTGAAACGTCCAGAAAAATTTTTTGAGCCGAATCGGAGAGGTTGACTATTTGCATGAAAACAGGTTGATTATTCAAGGAATAACCAACCAAAACGCTGCAAATTCTTTTGTACGGGTTGTTTATTCCTCCAACCAAAAGCATGGAGACTTGATTCAGCGTCTAAAAATTAGTGGAAACGAACCACTCACGCCTTAATGGCCAAAAATATCGAAAATGGGGGAAACAGTGGGTGTGGCACGTCCCGGATACATTCCGATCGATTCGAGCATTCAAAATTTAGTGGAAAATGGTACCCCACACGCATGAGTACTAGAAATCTCGAAAGCCTACCATCCAAATGGATGGATAGATACTCATTTTGTCCCATAACTTCTTCCAGTGGGCGCTAATCGTTCACATGCCTAGATCGGTGAGAATCCATTTTTGGGAAAACACATTTTGACCCCTATCTATCCCGAATTTGGTCCGATCGGGATGAAAAGTTTTGAGGACCAACTAGAGCCAAATATGGGTCCCTGACCCAAATTTTATATTTTCAGAAAATTGTGAACTACCAAAATCGGCGTGGGCGGTGGATGGACATTTGCTTATTTTGATCTAGACACCTTGAAACGCCTAGAAAAAATTTTTGGGCCGAATCGGAGACGTTGACTTTTTGCATGAAAACAGGTTTGATTGTTCAAGGAATAACCAACCAAAATTAAAATGTTTAGGAAATTTTCTACTATAAAAAACAGGTACAGACATTTTGGTCACAAACAGTCCAGTATTCGGGCAAATTTCATCTTTGGAATGAAAATTTATGTTCATTTGTAAAATGACAGCGAAAGTAAATCAACGGTAAGTAAATTGATTTAGGAAAGGGGTTCTCGATTGAAACAGCCCAGGGAAAATTTTTATTTGAATCGTGCGTGGATCAACTGAGGCCAAAAACATTTAAATTTTCGGTTGGCGGGATTTAATCGATTGAATTTGGTTAAACTGATTATCTTGACTCTTGATTATCTGTGGAAATGTAGAAATGCTACAAGTATCTTCTCTTCGTTCATCAGAGAAAATAACGAATCAAATGTACTAAAACAGGCCGGATGATGTGCTGCGATCAACTTCAAAACGTCCCCGTTTTCATCATCTTGTCGTATAATTTTTTCAATAAAATCTCCGGGAGGAATTTGTCGGTACTTCATCGGAGAAGCTCCCTTTGTGAAACAGACCCACAAAAATCTTTCGTCCAGCTCTGAAGAATTCGCTAGTTAACGTATTTAATCATTCCAACGAAAATTACTTGAGCGAATATCTTGAGGCCGAAACTCGGTAGAGATGAGTCGAAAATCTGTGGTAGCTTGAAACTTTTAACGCGCTCTTCGAAGTTCTAAAACCCTTTATAAACACAATTTTATCCCTTTTGAATAACGGTTCGGATATAGAAGATATTCACAAGTGGGATAAACAGTTCGTGACCTTAGGGGGTTGACTGAGGGGTTTGGGACGAAGTTCGTTATCGTAAAATTCGAAGGATTAGTGGACCTAGGAGACCACTATACTTATGCAGGCCATCGTCAGCGGTTACAGTACGTGCTGATTCCCCACGCGAGGGTGATCCTGAGGTCTTATTTCCGTTAGCTAAAGACACAGATGAAATTGATGTCGTAAAAGTATGAATTGGATGGATCTCTATTTGCCTCTCGGGGTCCTCGGGTTAGGTACACTACTCATCAATATTGGAAGGCACGTTCCATCCAATCATTCTTAAATGTATTCGATCTGACCGTCGTAATATATTTCTCGAAAAATAATTCTAGTATTTCTCTCGTATCAACAGTTGGCAGGATCCGCTGAACTTTCTAACAACCCTCGTTCCTTTCTTCTGTTACAGAACTTGAAGAATCAGATTATGACGACAAATTTATGGGTGGAGCAGGTGAGTGTACACTCGACGACTACCTTCATAGCTCTCAGTGTTGCAGGTTATCAACAATTCAGGATTCCACTTTGCCGCCCCTAACTACAAAACGCCTTCCAACCCCGGCACAGCCTCCCCTTTCTCTTTAACCTTCTGTTTCCCCTTTTTCATATTTAATTCAGGCGACCCGAAACTGCGCCATGAGACCCACTACCGTTTTCCTTCCTGACTTTCAACCTGACCCCAAAATATCGCCTCTTCCCCGCAATTAATGTCGTTGCTATCCTTTTCGTTAGGGACGTGTTCTTTTAGCGCTCACGTCATGGAAAGGGTAGTAACGTGTTGAATCATTGCCTTCCTACTTTTTCTGTCTTTCTAAGCCCCAATGTCTGCCTTCATTCAGTAAATACGAATCCAAATATGAGCCCTAATGACCACGGATTGACCATTTGCTAGGTTGGCCAGATCCACACTGGTTAGAAATATCTTTCTTTATTTATTCTCAAAATAGCGTAAAATATGGACGAATATCGGGGTTAAGGTTTCTTGCGAGATACTGCAATGTTGATTGTGTTGTCTTATTGATCATACCCAGAAAGAAATTGTAGGATAATATTTCAACATTTTGTTGAGATCTAACTCTACTTCACGTCGTGCCCATTTAATATTTGATTTTTGTTATTTCCTAATATAATGAAAATACAGAAGTACATTTGGAATGGTATCAATTGGCGTCCAATCCAGAGGTCAAAATGGGTATTTACCTTCCAATATTGAATGTGTGTTTTCATGATTTCTGGTACTTAGTTTCCGCTAAATTTTGGACACTGATTTCAATGAGACGGGTCCTGGAACGATTGGCACCCACCGGAAGAAATTGGGGTGCATTTACCTACTTTGAACCTGGGTTTTGAGATTTCTGGTACCTAGGCGTGAGGTACCTACCATTTTCCATCAAACTTTGGACTCTGAGTCGATTGAAATGAGTCACCATGCGCCTGGTCCGAGGAATAACCAACTACTGTGGATGAATTTTCAGAGTTTTTATCATTTCTTGTCTGTTCCTTACATCTACTAAATTAATAAAATAACGCAAGGGTATATTTCTTCGTCAATCGACATACAGATATTTTTGAGAACGTTAAACCGTTCAGAATGGACTAAGGACATTTTCGTGGTTACGATCAATATTGCCGTTGCGGATGTTCCAAATTAGCCATTTCATCCGTAAAAGCAGACCAAGACGTATAAGGACTACTAAATGCGGGAATGATTCAGAGCGTCCAATCAGGGAAATCGTCGAAAGGGATCAGAGGAGCGAAATGGGCTCTGAGGGATGTTGTTGGTGCACAGTGTGGAAAGTCACGCTGAAAGGGAAAACTCCGGCGGTGAAAAGAGGCGGGGGAGTGAAAAATGACTCCGTCGACTTCCATAACGTTCAGCACAAGCGTCACAACAACGTGACCAGACTTTCGGTGGATTGCACAGCGCCTCGCCCAACATCTCCGGAGCTGATGAGTCCGTCTCAGGAGATAGACGCGGGATTAGCGGAGGCCTCTCGAAGGGGGAAATGAGACGGGGCGATTAAAACGTGGGTCTTTTGTGATGTGCGTGTTGCACAGTGCAATCCGTATTGCGGATGAGTTACACCTTCGCGATTACTGTCCGCCCTCTCTGTATGGACTCTGTACACTCATACACAGAAATCGTCAAGATTTTCGGTTGGATATTCCATGAATAACCAATCAACATTTTCTAGCAAAAAGTCAATCCTCTCCAATTTGGCCCGAAATTTCTTTTTTTCTCAAGGTGTCTAGATAAAAAAAAAAAAAAAAAAAATCTGCAAATTCTTACACACGGGTTGGTTATTCCTCGAATGGGGGAAACAGTGGGTGTGGTGGGTCCCAGACCCATTCCAATCGAATCAGAGTCCAAAATTTAGTTGAATATGATACCCCACACGCCCAGGCAGCAGAAATCCCGAAAACACATATTCAAAATGGGTAATAAATACCCAATTTGACCCATTACTTCCTCGAGTGGGTGCGAATCGTTCTGGGACCCGTTTCATTGGATTCAGCGTCCAAAATTTAGTGGAAAATGACACCCTACTCGCCTAGATCGCCCAAAATCTCGAAAATCCATTTTTCAAATTCATTTTTGACCCCCCCCCCCCCCAAATTTGGTCTGATCGGGCTGAAAAGTTTTGAGGACCCGTCTCGGCAGGGAACAGACCCCTGACCCAAATTTCAGATTTTTAGAAAATTTTCTACTATCAAAAACGGCGCGGAACACGGACGGCGTACGGCGGACGGACATCGACCTTTTTTGATCAGGACATCATGAAACGTCCAGAAAAAAATTTTGAGCCAAATCGGAGAGATTGACCATTATCATGAAAACATAATTATAACATAGGTTATTCGAGGAATAACCAACCAAAACACTGCAAATTCTTTTACAGGGGTTGGTTATTCCTCGGACCAGCAGCATGGAGACCCATTATATTCGAATCTGCATCCAAAATTTAGTGGAAAATGATACCCCCACAACACGCCTAGGTATCAGAAATCTCGGAAATACACATTTGAAATAGGTAGATAGATACACATATACCCCCCCCCCCCCCCCCCCCCCCATATTCGGTCCAATCGGGCGGAAACGTTTTTAGAACAAACTGGACCCAATAACAGGTTTCTTACCCAAATTTCAGATTTTTAGAAAATGTTGTACTACCACATGCGAATTGGACGGGCATTTGCTTATTTTAATCGAGACACCTTGAAAAAAAAAAAAAAAATTACTTATTTTTGGGCCAAATCAGAGAGATTGAGTTTTGGCATTAAAACATGAGTTGATTACCTATTCAAGGAATAACCAACCAAAAGTACCCTTTTCCAAGAGGCCTCCTTGACCCCTTGGTACACACTTCCATAATTCAAAATGGAAATTTTTCAAGTGGAAAGTGATAACCTCTCCCCCTTGGGTTCCTGATAATCTAGAAACTTATTTCCATAAACACACTTTCACCCATATCCCGTTCTCGTGAGAGGCCGAAAAGGCTCCATGCTCCTGGTCCGAGGAATAACCAAACCTTGTGAAAGAATTAGCAGCGTTTTTCCGAGCGTTTCAAGGTGTTTAGATCAAAATAAGGATATGTCTGTCAGCCGTCCACGCCGATATTGGTCGTAGCGAATTTTCTAAAAATCTGAAATTTTGGTCAGGGGTGTTCATGGCTCTAGTTGGTCCTCGAAACTTTTCAAACCGATCAGACCTAATTTGGAAGGAGTAGGGGTGTTTTTGAAAAATGGATTTTCGGGATTTTGGCGATGTAGGCGTGAGGGGTATTATTTCGACCTATTGGACGCTGAATCGTTAGGATTGTTCACACTCTTCACCCACTTGTTTTCATATTTCCCCCATGTTCCTAGTCCGAGGAATAACCAACCCTTGTACCCGAATTTATAGCTTTTTTGAACCAACACATCTTTATACACAAACGGCAAAATTTTTGGACCAATCGGAGAGGTCTATTCATAGAACAATAATGAGAAACCGCCTGTCTAAAGGGAAACACGTTAAGAGTAGGTATATTAATTATGAATTGACGGACTGTCTCGAACCTGACGACATCAGTAGAATCGATTCTATATTTGTACGTTAAACAGGAATTTCGTTCGATCCTAACCGCCTCTAAATCCTGAAGCCTAATAGTTCTTGTCATGATTGTCAATCGTAGAGAGCGGGGTTATTCATTTGAAGGTGATCAGAGTCGCTATTCCTCACATTTCAAATGGGAAATCAGTCAGAAACGGGCCGTGTACAAATTCGCACATCGTATTGTGCCCGTTCGGCTTGGGAGTGTTGGAAAGTGTTTACTTAAGGTGACCCGACGTCTGCCTCTGATCCAACCTGGTACACTTGACCCAGCACCCTGAAACGTCCTCTTCACAGCCACACTCCAAGGCCGACGACTTTCATCAACTTACATACGTTCGCCAATCTTCAGTGGCTGGGCAATTCCTGTCCATGTTACAGCCTTCGAGATGGTCAGAGCCTAATCATGCAGAACACGACAGCTATTTGGTGAGAGCTGCATACTATTTCAAAGTGGTTTATTATCCCTCGGAGTAGGAGTAAGGAGAGAACAGTGAATGTGTGGAGTGTAGGTCTTATTCAAATAGTATGGTAGGTACCCATTTTGACCCATCATGACCCTCCGAAGGGCGCCAACCTGTCTGGGACTCATCTTAATGGATTCAGCGTCCAACATTTAGCGGGAAGTAATACCTCACGTTTCCTCTAAAATCCTCTCTGAAAAAATCCCAAAATACCTAGTTCCCAAAAAATACCGAAAATCGAGTTTTAAGAAAATAAATGTTTACTTATAGCATTTATGCTATTTTTGGGTATATTGGGTATACCCAAATTTGAGTTGATCGAATTGAAAATTTCCGAAGAACGAATTGAGCTAAAAAGCGGTCCCCTACCCAAATGTAAAATTTTTGGATAATTGCCCACTATAAAAAACGACGCAAACGGCTGACGGCCATTTGTGGTTTGTGATTGAGAAACGCTGTCGATTTTTGGCCGCAATCGGAGAAGTTGACCTCTGGAATGATTACATGTGCTGATTTAATTATGGAATTAAGCCTTGAACTCAAGGAATAATGAAGCTAAAAGTGAGCAACTTGATGTTGTTAGTGAGAACAGATCAAGCACAATTTTGCAGTTTGTCAATTACTGCTCGATCAGCAACAACTAGCGTGATTATGTGTTTGTATAGCATTCAAGCACCCTTCATCATAACACCTCGGAACATGTTTTTCCTGTTTGAGACTATTTTGGTTCGTTATTTTTCGTATCGTTATCCTTCAAGGGGGCCCTCGGGAAGGCTACATTCCCCTTCTCTTTATTTTTTGGGCTAAAAAAATTGTCCCCATTTTTTCTGATATACGTACCAATCTGAAAAGGCCAAGGGATATTACGATTTGTTTGTTCAACATGTTGGAACAGTACACCTGTTTCGTTCTTAAAGAGGAAAATATTTTCCAATTATACAAATCCCACGCTTACATTCAAAAATTAAATGGAGGGAAATGATACCCCACCTACCTAGGTACCGGAAATATCAAAAACACATCGAAAAGGGTAGATTTTCATAAGCCAAGATCACCAAAATCTCAACAAAAAAAAAAAATTTTTTTTTAAAAACACATTTTGACACAGTAGGCTCAACTAGAGCCGAAAACGGGTCCCTGACCATAATTTCAGATTCTTAGAAAATTTTCTGCTACCAAAGTCGGTGTGGACGGCGTACTGTGGACGGACATTTGTGTTCTAGACACCTTGAAATGCCCAGAAAAAAAATTTTGGACCGAATTGGAGAGATTACATTTTTGCATGAACAAGGAATAACTAATCAAAAGGCAGCTCGTTGCCCGGAAAACGGCCTTTGAGTGATCCGAAAATCTATACAATTAAAAGAAAGAATTAGAAAACGTTCGTTCGGGCCATGATGGATTTAGATTACCCACATTTTTTTTTTTGCAATCATAAGCGAGTAACATTTCAATCAAAATATTAAACGATAATACCCTTGTCGTAGGAGCATTATCGAATAATAATATTTTAAGACTGAAAAGGTTTCCTAATGGATCCCCTCCCGACTGCTATTTCGGCCGTTGAACGAAACACCTCGGAATAAATTATCCCAAATACGACGGAGCCACTCAAGGCAAGGGCTTTTGACAGGCGTTACGTTGTATATTTTTGATTAAAATTGTCCGCGAGTTCTGAGGGGAGTTTGTTGAAAATACGAGCATAGTTGAGAACGGTGAAAAATAAAGGTGACCGTATAACGGGCACACGTAGTTCAAAGTAAGGATGACGCTTCGCCCAACTCATACGGTACCTATTATTTAGTTGAGAACTTTCAGTTCGGGACCCAACTCAAAGGTATATCAGAACTGTCTCGCGCTGTTCTGCTCTCAAAACCGCGATTCAGCTCGACATGGGAAATTGGTGGTTTTGTGGGGTTTGATGCAAATTTTGACCAAATGGTTGTTTTTGCTGATAAAGTGGAATTTCTTTGCTAGAAGAAGGGATGGAAGAAGATACAACGTGAGCTGAAGAGACGGAAAGAGCGGAAGTGAGTGAGTGGAAGGAGATGCTTTTACAGCTCAAAGCTCGAAGACTTTTCTCTGTCTTCTTTAGATTCCAGGTATGGGTGGCTGAGTATTTTTCAAACGGAAAATCCCGGGAAATCCAAATAGGAAGAAAGGAAATGAGGTTTATGGGAGGTAAAGCGGCGGGAGAGAGGAGCGCGGGGACGGGAATCCGGGGGAGGCGATAAGAGTCGGGCGGCGCGGGTTCCCGTTAGGTTGGGAACGGGGACGGGGGCGACGGAGGTAAAGGGGAGGGGGAGTTTGGAGATAGCGCTTATATCAAGCGTTTTGATATGACTTCGTTAACCGCAGCCCGCATACCCGTCGTAAACCGCTGCAACCTCGACTCACTTCTCGTTCCGTTTCCCTGCCCCGCCGAACCCTCGCCCCGCCAACCCCCTTCGCCGCCCCTCCGTCTGCGTCCCGTCCACCAATCAACCTCACTTGACTTTCAGATATACCAACCCTACCTACCTACCTTTCTACCGACCTACCCGCGTGCTCGGGATTTGGCCACGGTCTCGAGGACGTGGCGGGATTTATCCGATTAAAAATACTGGTTGGCTCAAAGGTCGCTCCCCATAAAATATATTGTCCTCACACTCGAGATTCTCATCGATAATGACTTCCAATAAATTCAAGCGCCAATTTCAGGTGATCCACAGCCCTTCCCCATGTATCCGCGTTTATCGAACAACGCATACTTTCACACCGTCACGACCACTGGCACACAGCTTCTTTCATTTGGGCGTTATATACTCGTTGATATATTATTTTCATCCAATCATTGGAAAACGCTGCAAATTCCTTCACAGGAATTGGTTATTCCTCGGACCAGGAGTATGGAGACTCATTCCAATTGATTCAGCATCCAAACAAGTGGGAAACGATACCCCACCAACAGGAACAGGGGGGAAAACAGTAGGTGAGGCGTGTCCCGGACCCATTCCAATCGATTCAGGATCCAAAATTTAGTGGAAAATGATACCCCACACGCCTAGGTACCAGAAAGTTGGAAAACACACATTCGAAATGGGTAAATAGGCACCCATTTTGACCCATAGCCTCATCCAGAGGGCACCAATCGTTCCGGGACCCGTCTCATTACATTCAGCGTCCAATTTAGTCGAAAATACAGCTCAAGCCCCACACCCACACCCCCCCCCCCACATGCATAGTTCGCCAAAAACCTCGAAAATCCATTTTCAAAATACATACTTTGACACCCCCCCCCCCCCCATTCAGACTACAGGTCACACGCACAAGTACTCCAGGCACACGTGGGTAGTGATGGGTAAATGCAGCTATGGTATGAATGTTGGAAGATGTTTTCCTTAGGAAACACAATCCACTTTGTGGATGCAATGCTGTCAATATGCACCGGGCACCTCATGCGACCATCACGAAGCTCGCCAGGGTATCGAATGATTGCCCCCCTCTCGAAAACTACACTGCTGATGGTATACCTATGCTTATGATGTTGTAGAGAGTGGCAAAAGACGACGTTGCATCTTGAGAGGTTTACCGCTTGCCTGCTAGAAATACACTATACGTGCAGAGGGTCAAGGGCGTCTTGAAGAAGAGGACATGACTGGGGAGATTCAATCTCGAAGAACAGCTTGAAGTCGCTTGCGAAGAGGAGGAAAGAAAACTCCGAGGAGCAGGGCCTCACAGTGTCGATCAGAAGGAGGAAGAGCAGTGGTCCAAAGAGCAAGCCTTGGGGACACCGGATGTGGCCAAAATGCCACTGACAGACACTCACACAACCTGACGTGCTCCTGTTGCTGATATAGTTCAAGACACATGACAGAAGAGGGCCTTCAAAGGCCTTCAAGATCGGGATAATGTGATAATGAGAAATCTTTTCAAAGACCGTGGGGAAGAACACAAAGACAGCATTCACCACGCTCTTATTACCAAAACCTGTACGTACGGCGGAAGTACATTTTGGTTTTTGAAAAGTAATACGTCAAATTTTGCCCAATCAACCCCTTGAAAATTACGGTTCACTAATAATATAATCATTAATTTAAAGGTACCCGCACAGCATTGCATAGTATTTATTTTAGTCGTGCTTTGATGCATTGATGGGTACATATTGGAGTTATCGCTTTTGATGTCTGCCCAGGCTCACTGTTGTCTGGCTGGCTTTGAGAAAAATTGAATCTCTACCAGACTTACGTTTTCATGAACAGCTAGGAAAATCCTAATTAATTATCAGCATTTTGAAGGACTTTCTGACGCTGGCTCTCACTAAAATGAGGTCTTCTGAAGTAATAGAGGCCCTCGCGAAAACCCAATTTTTTTTTCTCTTCTCTTTTCCCTTTGAATTTTTTTTGTGTTTGTTTTCGTTTTATTTTTATTCCGTTCATTTCATGTTTCGTCAAAGAAAAGTTCAAAGTCAACTTACAGGGAAAATCAGCGTTTGACGAATTAATCTCAACTTTCAAATAAGTTTATTCGCGATCTGAGCAAAAAGGGCGCGTGAAGGACCTGTCGTGAAGAGGATCTGGTGAGAGTTGGACTGAGAGTAATTTGATGGCGTTGACAGGTCTTACGGATGATTGAACTGACGGAAAAGCTCGTTTGATGGGGGTTTTTATTTACGTTTCACTCGTGTGTTCGAAATTCGGAGCGATTCTGCATGGATTATACGAGTGGAAATATTGTGGAAAAAAAGGTTGTCAGAGATTGATCAATGTGACTTTGTGTAGAGTAACTGTAACAGAGCTGGAACCCCCCCCCCCCTCCTCGGTGGCATCCTCGTGATAGTCTTGAAGTCCCTGTAGGACTCGCAGACTCATTATCTTTCACCCTCCCCCCACACACTCGTCACCTCTCGCTCGGGCTCGTAATGTTTCATCACCCCTTCCTGTTCCTCCCCTCCGGTCTAAAAGCTCTTGCTCATCTCTGGTTCCGTTCTCTACCAAAAAGCCTTCGTCACCCTCCGGCCTACTCACCGTTGTTTCTCCCTTCACCATCCCCTTTTCGCCCGTTGTTTCGACCCCCTTTCCCACCCTTAGGGGCCCTCATAGCCGCTACATCCCCGAAGGACTTCAGGCTCTCAGCTGCCTCCTCTCAAGCGCAACCCAACAATACATTATCAATGGTCCCTTTTAACTAACGTTAAACTCCGCAGTTGGTAACTAACTACCTGTGATTCACCTAACGATGATGGTGCGTCAAACTTAATATCGTTATCCTACCTGCTCCTCTCATCGGCATTAATTCTGAAGAGTCTCGAGTCTATAACGCCATTAGGAACCTCAGTGATTTCTCCGAGCATTGGGGGGGAGGGGGGGGGGGAGTTCCTGACATAATGACCTTACACTGTCATAATGAAACTTACTTCAATTCTTCCTACAGGAATCCCATTTGACTGAGATCTCCCCACTATCCCTGGATTCATCATCATGTCATTACTTGTTAGACATTGAATGTCTTATGACATTGGGGCCTACATCCCTATGTAGGACTTGTTAGGACTTGTTCAAGAAAAAAGGATGTATAATAGTATACATACATATAAGAATTTTTTTAACGCTTTTATAGTTCCCAAGTACATAACTCAAATGCACTATAAAGTGCGGAATAATTTTTAAGGAGCGTATGAAACGTGTAATTGAGTGAATAAGCAGTTGTACAAAAGTTGTAATAGAACTGAATCAATGAAATTCTTGTGTTGTTATGAACGGTTATGTGACAAAACATTGAAAATATGAAACGACAACATGAATTTGAATAACCACATTAGTTCTTCAATAAAATAGTTATATTGTGTTGTGATTCCTATTGCGCCTCACGCTTGTATCTTGGTTTCGGAACATTCTTCTTTTTAATAAAATAACTTATAATTAAAATATCATATAAATATTCCTTAATAAAAAATTAAGCCACAAATCTAGAAAAATAGATAAGCGGAATATTTTATCTTTAAAGAATTAAAAAAGTTGTAGGAACATTCTTTTTTTTTAATAGATTAAATTAAATTATAAATATTATAAATATAAATGAATTTGTCCCCACAAATAAATTTAAGATTTATAGATAAATGATTATCCCCAAATTCCTTGAATAATCAACCAATGTATTCAGGCCAAAAGTCAACTCTCCGATTCGGCCCAAATTTTTTTTCTGGGCGTTTCAAGGTATCTAGATGGTTCTCTAGATAGGTATCTAGATAAAAATAAGCACTTGTCCCTCCACCGTCCACTCCGATTTTGGTAGTAGAAAAAATTTGGGTCGAGGTTTGTTTCCGGCTCTAGTTGGTCCTCAAAACTTTTCAGCCCGATCAGACCGAATTTGTGGAAGGGGGGGGGGGGGGGCAAAATGTGTATTTATCTACCCATTCTGAATGTGTGTTTTCGTTATTTCTGGTACCTTGGCGTGTGGGCTAACATTTTCCACTAAATTTGGGACACACAATGGACTGAATGGATTGGAATGAGACTCCATGCACCTGGTTTGAAGAGTAACCAACCCCTGCGAGTAAATTTTCAATGTTTCAGCCATATAGCAGTCGTGACAATGAGCCCTTGTCCATTAGACGGTTTTTATGAACTTTACTCTTCCATGAGCTCCTTGAAAATCACTCCGGTCTAAGGTCTAAGATTCTGTAATAAATGAACCCATGTAAAGTGTTTACATGTCTACGGCCACTTCAATTTGGCCGAAAATTCGGAATTTTAAACTTTTTTTTATAGATTGTTTGGGATCGGACTCGTCACAGTTTGAAACAAATAACGTAAAAGTTCGCAGAGAAAATTTTCTCATTTGTCCATAAAATCACTAGGAAGTATTATACATATGTATTAAACATTTTCCTTCCTACATTTTGCTACATGTATTATTTTCCCTGGTTTAATGAGATGTTCTTCGTTTGTTTCAGTCGTGGTACGACTACAAACTCCAATGGGACCCGAAAGAATACGGAGGAGTAGAAATGTTACACGTTCCTTCAGATCACATTTGGCGACCTGACATCGTGTTGTATAACAAGTAAGAAGACGTTCGTCACATTTCACACTATGTATGTTCGCGTGCTGACAAGGAGGTGGAGGATGCGAGGCAGATGGTTTTGATGACATTCATACGGATAAAATAGAAGTGTCTGCTTAGATGACACTGCTGTTCCGAGGGCGACATCCTTTTCTCGTATTGTGACTGTTCAATCAACGTTTTACGATTTCCATCGTTCCCTTAAGGGTTAGAACTGTTCACCGCAATGTTCTTCTCTGACCCTTTACTTTCTCCATCGAAGTCCTTTCCCAGAAAAGTAGGAACAAAAGAGAAGTTGTGTTGGGCAACGGTAGGTTGGATGGGATCCTCACTTGTGACACTTTCGTACATTTAGCAAATGCTTTTCCCTTACGAAGCCGAAACCAGTAGTCCGCTGGAAGGGACCATGTGCGTCTATCGCCACGCTCCTAGCGGGAGACTGGCACAACGGTGGTACACAAACGCATAAAACCAGCTAAGCAATGGTTTTATACCACATTAATATTCAGCAATCTATATTGCCTCTATTGATTACCTTAAGTGTTTGCCATGAAGGAGTCTAGGGCATGTTTGAATATTGAAAATGTTTTGAATATTATTCTTGCGAATGCAAATGAAAATAATGAGTCAGGCGTTCTGTGTATTAAATTGAAATCGTACGCACTGAGCCGAGAACAATTAGACTCCACCAATAAGGATTGGAGATAGATAGTTGTAGTATGTATTTAGTTTTAACTCGAATTAGAAGAGAAGCAAAACAAACATTTCAAATTGATGAGCATGTGCTTCAATGATTACTGACCTACATAGAACGTCATTGATGAAAGTCTGCCTTGAAACGTTGGCAAAAATCGGACCAGGATCATCAGGGAAATGAGGGAAAAAGTGGGTGTGGAGTTTCCCGGACTCATTTCCTTGGATTCAGCGTCCAAAATTTAGTGGAAAATGATACCCCACACGCCTAAATCTCCAAAAACCTCGAAAATCCATTTTTCGAAAACACATTTGGGAACCCAACTTCCTCCTTCCCTAATCCGATCGGACTGAAAAGTGTCAAGGTCAACAATGATTTCGAAACTTTTCAGCCCGATCGGACCAAATTTGGGGAGGGGTAGGAGTCAAAATGTGTTTTTTGAAAAATGGATTTTCGAGATTTTGGGCGATCTAGGCGAGTAGGGTGTTATTTTCCACTAAATTTTGGACGCTGAATCCAATGCTATGGGTCCCAGAACGATTGGCACCCACTGGAAGAAGTTATGGGTCAAATTGGGTATTTATTACCCATTTTGAATATGTGTTTTCGGGATTTCTGCTACCTAGGCGTGTGGGGTATAGTTTTCCACTAAATTTTGGACGCTGAATCCAATTAAATGGGTCCCAGAACGATTGGCACCCACTGGAAGAAGTTATGGGTTAAATTGGGTATATATTATCCATTTTGAATATGTGTTTTCGGGATTTCTGCTACCTAGGCGTGTGGGGTATAGTTTTCCACTAAAATTGGGACGCTGAATCCAATTAAATGGGTCCCAGAACGATCGGCACCCACTGGAAGAAGTTATGCGTCAAATTTTAGAAAATTGTCCACTACCAAATACGGCGTGGACGGAGAACGGAGGCATCGGAAATCTCGAATTCCCACTTTTAAAATTGGTAAATACCCATTTTGACCCATGCCCTCCTCCAGAGGGCGCAAATCGTTCCAGGACCAATCTTCATGTATTCAGCGTCCAAAATTTAGTGGAATATGAAACACCTTACTTCTAAATCACCGAAAATCTCATAAATCCATTTTTTGAATAATTCTGACCCCTACCTCCTCCAAATTCGGTCCGATCGGGCTGAAAAGTTTCGAGGACCAGCCAGAGCCGGAAACTGGTGAAATTAAAATTTCAGATTTTTAGAACATTTTCCACTACTAAACACGGCGTGGACATTATGGATCAAAATGGGTATCTATCTCCTATTTCTAAAGTGACTTTTCAAGATTTCTGGTACCTAGGCGTGTGGTACATTTTCCAGTAAATTTTGGACGCTGAATCGATTGGATATAGTCTCCCTGCTCCTGGTCCGAGGTTTTGATCCAGACTCCATGAAACGCCCAGAAAACAAATTTGGGGCATATCGGGGAGGTTGACTTTCTGCATGAAAACAGGTTGATTATTCAAAGAAAATGAAAGGAAAATAAATTCCCCCTTGCGGAGGTTAGTAAGATTTTTTTTTTGTTATAAATGGGCCCGGGTTTTTTCCCAAAAGAGCAATTACCTTGTTACAAGGTTCGTGTTCCCGCGGTTAGCTTGGAAACTCGTAGATCCGCGTTTTCGGAGATAGCTCCCCCCTGCCGAGTCCACCTTGAGTCTTCTATTGCCTTTCACTCTCAACAGCAAACACGTCCCTCCTGAGTCCTTTATTACCGCGATTTTCGGCAATATCCGACTTTTCGGGCTCCCTTTGAGCTATCGACCGTTTCGCTCGCCCTCAATGTTACACCGGAACCGAGCGGTGTTCTCGTTCTGATGCCAACTCGTACTTGCTAAACGAGGTCGGACGCTGGGAGCTGTTTCCCTTTCGCACAAAAAGTACCGTTTGTAGGGTCAGCGATGAGAACCCTGGCATTTGCATAAGCGGCTTCCTGAGGCCTCTGCGTCCAAGTGCGGCTTCAGCCAGTGAATAGCTCTCAAAGTCTTTTCCTCGTGTATCTCGCGGCCACCGCATTTCATTTACATTTGAAAAGTCCCCTCACCTAGTGAATAAGATGTAGAGGACGGAACCACTTGGAATATTTGTACCACCGGGGCTGCGGTCCATTACTATTACTCTTAGAACAAAATGTCGGGAAATCCTGGCTAAATTTAATGCTTGCAGAACCTTCCAAGCTGAATCTACCTGTCCAAGAGAAGGCTCGCGATTTTAAACAAATTTGGTTCCGTGCGTTCGTCTGATTTTCATTTTCAGACAGATCCACAGGCCAAAAGTACGATAATATCAGTGAGGGTAGAAAATTGACAGTAGTCTTTCTTTAATGAACTTGATTACTCAATTTGAATCCGTTCGGATCCCCCTAGAATATTCCGCCTTACGCGAACGCTTGCCTTAATAATGCGTTGTATGGAACGAGCTCTAGACTCCTCTGAATGTTTGATCTCATTGTTGAATCGGGGCGATTCTATCATTACGTCGTCACCACGGTAGTTCCGTAAACAGTAAGCGCCTACTAAGCACCTATGTGAGGACTTTATGCTGAAAATGTCAGCATAGAAGCCATTTTCATACATTACAATTTATGCAAGAGTACACGGAGCGTGTGTACCTTTAAATAAGTATCAACACATTCTGAAAACATGTTTTTGTTTGCCACAAATGTTTCTATAACAGGTTTTCCATGTTGAATCAATGTTCTCGACAACATTTCAGCCGTTCTCAATGATTCAAGGGACGAAATGGCTTCATTGAATCCCATTTTACGGCAATACAGATAACGCCATCCACATACATAAATAAATGTGACGATTCCGTGAAAAGGAAGCTACCTCTTCTCCACCAAACATTCATCACCCACAATATGGTCCTGGAGACTCATTCCAATCGATTCAGGGTCCAAAATGTAGTGGAAAATGATACACCATACGCCTAGGTCGCGTAAAATCTCGAAAATCCATTTTTCGAAAAACACATTTTGACCCCTACACCACCCAAATTTGGTCCGATTGGGCTGAGTTTTGAGAACCAACTAGAGCAGGAAACGGGCCTCTGTCCAAAATTACAAGTTTTTAGAAAACTTTCTACTACCAAAATCGACGCGGACGGCGGACGGACATTTGTTATTTTTGATCTAGGCTCCTGTTAAATGTTAAAAAGATACAAATAAATAAAAAATTGGGCTGTATCGGAGCGATTGACTTTTTGCATGAAAACATTGGTTAATTATTCAAGGAATAACCAACCAACCAAAAAAAAAAAAAAAAACTCCCAAACAGTACTTCCATTTCTAAAATACCCATTTTGATGCATAAGTAACGTTCTCCGGCGACCGGTTGAGGATCCATCTGATGCAATTTAACGGGCATACTGGAAAAATTTACACTACACCGAAATTGTTGAAAATATAGTCAAAATACTGCAAATTATGAAATATATCCTATCTCCGTTTCCTTTGATGAGTCTGGGACCCATCGAAATCAATTGGGCTGAAAATAAGGTAAAATTAGTACTCTGTGTTTTTGTATTAAATAAAACACTTTTGGTGCTATTTTAATGGTTATTTTGGCCCAAAAGGCAGGTGGAAATCTCGGTTTAACAATCTACACTCTTTAAAACGAGAACATTGAAAAATGTTGATGGGTTTTTAGAAAAAGTAATTTTTCCTCTTCAATCCAACTGTAAAAAAATAAAATAAATCTGTTTCAACAAAATATCTTGTTTCTACGACTGGACATTCATTCGTACAGCTCTTTTGTGTGTGGTGGAAATGTGAATTGAAAAGGTGTCAGGCGCACGTTCTAATATAACAGAAGTACGCTCAGTGAAAATGGAAAAGGGTTCGTTTGTACGCTGCGGGAGAGACAAGAAAACCGAATTATAATCCAGTCAAGGAGAATATAGAGGTCGAGCTTGGAAACTGAAAGAAAAACGTTTTCCAGTGCCTAATGAGCAAGACCGACTGGGTGAATACATTTACCTGAATCGTGAGTTCGTTGGAGGGTTACAAAACGAGACAAAGAACGCATTTAATGAGAGTAGTTTCCTTCAAATTCATAAACCAGTTGTCAACTATTATGTGCTCCAAGTGATGGCACTCGTGAGAAGCATCACGATTCAATGGTCTGGATTTATATTTAGAAGTATAAATAATCTCGGGCCTGTGTGGTTGATGTTGTAGCTATCATCCAACGCCAGTTCCTGTCGTCTGTGATAATATTTTTATTTCACTTTTTTTCGGAGGTAGGGAAAAAATCTTGATAAAATGTCGGTGAGGACCGCACCGCTCCGGATTTGTAAAGATGTTTACCCGCTTTAGAAATGATGAAAAAACCAGGGCCTGTTTGGATGATTATTTCAGGCTGGGTTCATATAAATTCACTTTGGTGTATATAAGCTTCTTCAAAAGTCGACTCTTTCGGCGTGATCCCCTCAAGAGCGTGTAAAAATATGAGTTTTGAATTTATTCGAACTACAGAAAACCGCCGCGCTCGTGTTTTGGATTTGGATCTACTCAGCCGTCAGGAACAAAGACTTTCTTTGACCTGAGTTTGGCGTTTTCGGGTCAAGTTAGACCATCAACTTTTAGGAATTTTTTTTTTTTTTTTTAAATTTCTTATATACTAGATTCTACCTGCAGGTGGTCTGGAGTGCCTTCAGCTCTTGTCGCCACAGTACCCTTTCCTCTATCAGCATACATTCCACCGTTCTTAGGATGAACGAAAATACTGCGGCAGCAATCTCATCAGAAGTGGTGTTCAGATAGAAATGTTCAGAAATAGTCTTGTATTTTCACGAAAACTCGCAAACAATGTTAAATCGATTTCGGCTATTAGGCCGTCATCAGTAACATTACTAACGAAGGTACAAAAGAGACTTCTCCATAAAGAGTGCTGAAGTTAAAGGTTAGCAGCCAAGAGGTCAATTCTACAACTCATTTCCAACAAAACGTAACTGCAGGACTTTTCTTTTTAAAGGCTTCGTTTCATAGTTATTCAAGATTTAAGATTTATTTTGTTTTCGATCTGACGTCATAAAAACATCCATAACTCCTTTGATTTACAAGAAAACCTCTAACCTGAGTACACCGTTGGAACGAGCGTCAATATTCCCCTCTGAAAAACTCCTCGACGTTTTCAATAATTTAGTACTTGCATTCACTAATTTAGCCTAAAGTTAGTTAATGAATGAAAACTCTAAACCTTGTCAACATTCATCTGAATAAAAGAAACATTTTCGTCAGTTGAATAACCCCTTTCTATTCGTGTAAAAACATTCTCAAAATACCAGCATTCCAGCGGTATAGTCAAGTTTATTTTTGTGACATAATTTAAGGGGGAAAATGACGTTTCATGTGGAAAAATTTAGAAATGTTTACTGAAATAATGGTTTTGGATGGTTATTCCTTGAATAATCAACCCATGTTTTCATTCAAAAAGTCAATGTCTCCGATTCAGCCCAAAATGGTTTTCTGGGCGTTTCGAAGTGTCTACATCAAAATGAGCACATGTCCCTCCGCCGTACGCATTCTACGCCGATTTTAGTACTAGACAATTATATAAAAATTTGAAATTTTTGTCAGGGATCAGTTTCCAGCTCTAGTTGGTCCAGATCGAACGAAATTTAGGAAGGTGGGGGGAGGGGTCAAAATCTATATTTTGCAAAATGTATTTTCGACATTTTTGGCGATCTACGCGTGTAGGGAATTATTTTCGACTACATTTTGGACGCTGAATCCAATAAGACGGGGCTCGAAATGATTGGCGTCCACCGGAAGGGGTTATGGGCCAATATGGGTATCTCTACTCGTATTTCGAAAGTATGTTTTCGTGATTTCTGATACCTACGCGTGTGGGGTATCGTTTTCCTTTAAATGTAGGACAGTGAATCGATTGGAATGAACCTTCATGCTCCTAGACCGAGGAATAACCAACTCTTGTGAATGAATTTGCGGCGTTCGGACTATTGGCTATTGACTATTGACTGGTGGCCGACTATTGAACTATTTTTTGAGCTGAATTGAATTGTTACTTATCTTGTAAATAATCGGAGTTATGGCTGTTTTAGAGATGTTAGGTCAAAATAAATCTAAATAACTCTGAAACGAAGCCTGTAAAAAGAAAAATTAGTAAAAAAGATTTGTAGAATCGACCCCTAGATGGCTACTAACCCTAAACGTTAACAATCTGTATAGAGAAGTGAAAGGTACAACATATAAGTGAAACTCACTTCTCTATATAAACTAGGGTTCTCTCTTGTTCCTGAATTATTACTGTTACCGCTAGTGACTTACGTATAAGGACGTTAATTTTCAGATCCCTGGCAATTCGCTCATGTTTCGTCTCTGTTTCCGCATTTGCAGAAAGTGTCGACGATATTCCGGTGGAATCAGCCTGGAGTATTGTACTAGGTACATACATTCCATACTAGACCACCTCGGGTCGAGTATTGTATGCTCGTTGTTGTACTGCTGCCGTCTTGATAGTTTTTACAAAGAACTCCTTCCTCATACCGAACTTTTACTTGCCAAATTGCCCACGTCATGCAGTTCATTAAATCGATGTGTCAACATATTCAGTCATCGTGAAGTTCGTGGTTATGATCTTGGAATTTTGCTCGGTCAACGCGTAAATGTATTATTTGGGCGAAATGTAAGATTATCCAAAGACGTATGTCTGTTGAGGAAGAGCTGGTTAAATACAAGCAGAAAATGGATGTGATGGCGTCACTAACTAATACTTGCGGAATAGACAAGTTCTGCCTGGAAAAAGCGAGCTCAATATTCCTCAAAATCCTATTTCCAGTCGACCAATTTTGGCTGGGAATTACGCTGTACAAGGTTAATTTAGTTTTTAATTGTCCCCAATAAATAACGCTCTCGCCAATCCAGATAAAATTCAGACATTGACGAATCCCGGATAAGGAAAACATTTCGTTTCATTTTGTCATTTGGAAAATTTCGTTTGCGAGGACCATTTTTCCAATAATAATCGTTTGGTAATGGAATAGGGGCTTCAGGAAAGGAAAATCTCCTCTGAGGGGTGCTTGGTGAGTGTTCGTCACGGTCAGACACTATGAGATGAACCGAATCGGGATACTTTGGGCAATGAAGGTACATAAATGATGAGGTAGGAAGGAGGAGGAAGTCGAAGCTTGTACACATTAGGCCAGACAACGGCAAAAACAAACTAAGGGTGGAACCCCAGCAAATGTAACATTTACCTTTCCCCTGTATTGTTCGTGTTCGAGGGTACGAAGCAAATTGTGTCCTCAAAAATTAAAATTTCCCCTTGCAAAGCACGTCTCATGCATCAACTGCGAGTGTTACATCGAGCTCCGTGTTTATCTTTTGTTCGCTCGTAATGTTTGAAGTGTATAGACGTCGTGTCGTGCGAGCCTTGATTTCCATTTTTGATGGTTAGATACAAAGGGTCCATGTAAGTTGTGTCGTGGCAAATCTATTAAAATGAGTGTTATCAAGACTCAAGAGCAGCGTGGCCACAGACTCAAGGGAGGCAAAAAATGAAAGCACTCAGAGAAAAACTAGGGACGTCAGATTTTTCACATTTCTGAGGATCTCATGCTCTCTCCTTCATGACCACACAATTCCATTTTGGTTAGTTATTCCTTGAATGATCAACCTATGTTTTCATGCAGAAAGTCAGTCTCTCTGATTCGGTCCAACATTTTTTTCTGGGTGTTTCAAGGTGTCTAGATCAAAATTAGGAAATGTTTGTTTACCGTACACCGTAAGTCATCCATGGCGATTTTGGTACTAAAATTTTTCTAAAAATCTAAAATTCGGGTCAGGGGCTCGTTTTCAGCTTTAGTTGGTCCTCGATACTTTTCAGCCCGATCGGACCAAATTTGAATGAGGTAGGGGTCAGAATGTGTTATTCAAAAAATGGATTTATGAGATTTTCGGCGATCTAGGCATGTAGGGTTTTATTTTTGGCTACGTTTTGGACGCTGAATCCTATAAGACGGGTCCCGGAAGAGGTATATATACCCATTTTGAATGTATATTTTCGTGATTTCTGGTTCCTAGTCGTATGGGGTATCATATTCCACTAATCTTTGGACGCTGAATCGGTTGGAATGAGTTTCCATGCTCCTGATCCATGTAATAACCAACCCCAGTAAAAGAATTCGCTGCGTTTCTTTGTTTATCTGGCCGTTGGAGCTCACGAGTGAACTCTAGAATGCTCTATTGAAGGTATCTCGATCTCACCCTCGGGTGAGAAACATCGATTTTTAGTTCCCTGATGGGCCTCGTCTTCATCGGAGCTATCTGGTAGTATGGCAGATTTAAAAAAGAGATCCAGTCTCTCATCATGTACTTATCCACTTTTCCTACGTGGAAGGGGTGTGGTCTTTCCTGGCACCGCTCGGATTTTCCCCTCGAATTCATTCGATGATTTGAGGCATTTTTGTTCTGGTTATTCCCCTGTTCGGGTTCGCTTATCGGATCCAGCACCCTTCAAAACATGAGAATCCATCGTTAACTCATATTCGAGCCTCCCGGTTTTTCCCCTGTACTCTTCAATTAGGAATTGGGCACACAGACTTGGTTCCGGTTCTTGTTGTAACCTAATCATTTGCCGCCCGATGGCCGCAAATGGAGGCACACGTTAGCAGCAGAGTCGGAGTTTTTTAAATTAAAGAAATAATCAACAAAATCATTCAATGGACTTCGGAAAGGAGAATCAAGTTAAGCGAGGCGAAGGGAGCCTATGTTGATTTTACTAACCGTAAAATTGACTACATCCCTATTTTCGTCAAAAACACGGTGATTCCCTTTGCGAATGAAGTCAAATTTCTGGGCATGACGCTGGAGGCGAGCTCAGGTCGTATAAAAGACAAGGTGTGAACTCGTTTTAAAGTTAAAAAGAATGTTCTGGCTCATCGGCCGGCGATCCTCAATGACCAATGAAAACTAGCCGCTTCTGTACAACCAACTACTCAAGCCAGTTTGGACGTATCAAGCGCAGTTGTGGGGCTGCACAGCTCCAACCAATTGGCAGATGGTTCAACGCTTTTAGAATTCAGTACTGCGATGTATCACCGATGTGCCGTCGTACATCCGAAATGACGCTCTCTACCGTGAACTTCAAGAGGACAGCATAGATAAGTCATCAAGTTAACACGATACTGAATGAAGATACTGGATGTGCGGGATCTAACTAGGCGCCTTTAGCGCACAAAACCGCATGAAATCGTGTAGGGAATGATTTTGATTAGTTCAGAGATACAAGGGACCTAGCTATGAATCATAAGTCAAAATAATATTATAGATGAGTTTATTCGGTGCAATAAGTCTTCAAAAAAATTGGCTTAATTACATCATTATTTACTTAATTGAGAACAAAGCCTTGGCGTATACACCAGGGTATGAGTGAAAATTGTTTTTCGAGATTCCCAAAGTCCTTGGCTGTTTAGGATTTGGGTTGGACAAGTTTACCTTAATTCTGTAAGCCCCCAGGCTTGCTGCCTCCAGAAGGCCAGAAGGGAGGGAGCATGCGCCAGGATGCGCGCGCAGCTCCTGCCCAGACATCGCATTTGGAGAGCTCCAGGGCTTCTTCTTCTTGCAAAGGCGCCCAACATGTTGGAGTCATATATTTTTGTAACCCTGTCGTGCAAGTGCATCTCACTCAGTCCATCCTGGCTTTGTCCTGTGCTCGCTCTGAAGTGAACTCTGCTACTGTGCTGAAGTCGACCGAAGCTGTAACATTGTGTTCCCCATGAGATAAAGGACTCAAGCTAATTAAGCCTCGCTGTGGACCTTCAGGGACAGCTTGCCCCCTCCTGTTTTCCTTCGACAGTCGACGCCGTTTTCGTCAGCCGGTATCATTGCGCTTGCTCATTAAATTGTATTTCATGTATATCATAATTTCATGTATCATGTATTAATTGTATTTTATGCTCCACATGTTGTCTAATTTACTTTGTCGAATTACTTTGTCTTGTATCAATTCTAGCCCAGGTTGAGGCATATTCTCCTTTGCAACGTGTCCTTGTTTTCAATTATAATTCATTTTGTATCAATGTATTTTATGCTCATCCTTGGTATCCCTAGTTGCTCAGTCGTAAGTCTTGGACTTACATCCCGTATCCTCTCGCTAGGTCCCTTCAAAATTCTCCGAAGAAACCCGAATTAAATTATAGTAAATTCAAACACATTTTAATTCGAGAGAGGCTTACAATTCATCAATTTTGGTGTTGTTTCAACCGACCGCTGTACACTCGCGGCGTTTCTCATACTGGAATGACTTCTTCAACAGTTAAGATTTACCTTAGAATGGTAGGTATCGATTGTGGTCGAATATAAAGCGTTTTTCGATTTACAACCATCGTGAAAAACGTTTATAGTCGGACTAAAGATTTATGCATTCTCTTCCCTTCGCTTCTCTTCACCAAAGTGCCTGAAATGTTACCTCCGCACTTCCTTCTCCAGTAACAGTCCTTCTGTTTGTATTTCAGTGCCGACGGTAACTTCGAAGTAACGCTGGCAACAAAGGCGACTCTCAACTACACGGGCCGAGTTGAGTGGAAGCCTCCAGCGATTTACAAGTCTTCCTGTGAAATAGACGTCGAGTATTTCCCTTTCGACGAGCAGACATGCGTCATGAAATTCGGATCCTGGACTTACGACGGATTCCAGGTGAGCTCAACTGTTCAACTCCCTACTCAGATTAAGGGTAACAATTTTATAGCAGCTTTGTGAAGATGAGGAGTAGTTGAATACGATTAGGCGATTATTTATTCTCTTTTTTCAGGAGACAGGAAAGGAGGTTGTATTGAAAAAGCTGTTGGGGTATAATGGGTTGTGTTTTTCAGCCGATCGAGGGAGAGTGCTGAAGTTGAGTAGCCTACGCTATAAAACTTTATTCCCTCATTAATTTTCATCACCTAATTTACATCACTAATCCAAATCCTCTCATCCGTTTATATTGCCTATCAATATGATATTATGGTAAAGTGTGTTTCGTTAACAAACTCAGAAAAAACATACCTATGATTCATAATCTATTTTCTTTTTACGCGATGATGAAAAATATGTACCTGGTGTTCGAATGACGCCATAATATTTCATCAACCGAAAATCCTGAAAGGAAATTATGTCTTCCATTCATGGGCACGGTAGCAAATATTTCCATTGAAGGTCTCCAGTCTCTATCTGTCGCCCACCTTTAGCCCATTCTCCGCATCATTTATTACCGTGGAATTTAGATTGGGAATGTTACTGAACCGTGAAACCGATATAATTCTATCGAAGGGCTGAGACGTATAAAACCATCAACTCACGGAATTCCTTTTTCGAGGAACTTTTGAGGAAATTGAAGTTCCGAAATTTATGTGAGTAGGTAAGTAATACCTGTAATCTCGTTTCAGAGAAATATGACCCACGGTAAGAATACATTTTAGCAAAGTTTTCTTGGGAAATATTCTCAAATAGACGCGATAAATGATAGCAAGCCGCATCATCCTACGTGCCGCAAGATTAGAGCGCCTGAAATGGTCCTGCGGTAGCGGGTTGGCTCGTTGTTATTGTTGTTCTTCCTCCGGAATTACCTCTCGCTCCCGCAAGTTGGTGCCCTCACACAAACGTTCATTATGCCAAAATGGACTTCACCCCAAACCTTGCTTGATAATCCCCCTACGTATGCTACTCTTGCGTCTGCCCAACCTTCTCCAAGATTCATTCTGGCTGGTATTACTCTATCCCCATGTTCCACGATTTCGGCTATTTATTGAAATAGAGGCGAAAAGTCCTTCAATTTGGGGAACCAGTAGATGGAGACTTGCAAGTGGTTCAGACGAAATCGCTGCGCAGTCTTAATTAAACGAGTCATCAATGCTTAAAGGAAACGAGCTTTGGTGAAATCGTACAACTCTTATGAGCACTTTGGTGCGTTACTAAAAACCATGATTACTCCCATTCGCGTGTTCGAATGGATGCTTTTCTAGCGCAAAATGTCGTTGGGTCTCATTCGCTAATTTCGAAGACAAACATTAGTCCAAGGTTGCGCCTTCCTGTGGGGAAAACTGGTAGCAACACGATGGCAAATCATTGCTCATCACAAAATACTGCTAATTGCAATTGTATTTGTTCGTGTTACAATATCCTTCCTGCCGCTTTAGTCTCAAAATTTGATTAGATTTGATTCACATTCACCCAAGTAGCATTGTGAAAGGCACCAGAACTCATGGAATAGGATGTTGCATTACCTCCCGTGAACGTATTCTTTTTGGAACGTTCCGGAACCAGTTCTCATGGTTCTTAGAGGACAACAAACGGCAAAGTTTCTCTTGTACGAAGATAGTCTGCGAGAAGGCATAGAAAATATGACCTAACACAAAGACTGCGTGGTTCTTCTTGGTTCCCTTGACGATTTATGAGAATATTTCGTGAAAATCCTTTAAACCTAGGTACTCGTCGCGCCATAGGTTTTGCAAGAAAAGTTATGATAATGGAAGAGGGCCGCGTGGGTTTATGTTTCTGACGTTTTTTATAGCTTGTATAAGCTACGTTCTGTTAGGATGTGGCTTGCCTCTTGATCGTTTTGCTCTTCAGATTTTTATTTTTCTAGTGAGAAGCGTTTATTTGAAACTCACAGAAGGCAGAAGAACCATTAGTTGGTATCGTCGAATTGAATTTTACCCAAGTACTATCAAACCATTGTGTCCCACCGAAACAACTTGCGGTACATGTATGCATAATGGCCTCAAAGTTGTATGGATTATCAATATTTATGATTAGTACCTGAAATATTATAAAAAAAGTATATTAAATGTCACATAGAGCAGTTTCTACTTAGTGCAGACGAAGACACTACAACACATAATTACAACTTTATACGCAGTTAGGGTAAATGGATCATGGATTTTACTAGTTCTCGTTTGCGGAATACGTTAAATGTAAATAAGTTTACACTTGGTCTTCACTTTTACCTCTGATCAGGGTAATTTTTAAGTGATGGTTGTTGTTTGGTACCACTTTTCCCCTGTTCACGAGCCTCATTTCGGCAACGGTTAATGTCTGTGATTTCGGGTGGCCCTTAGACATACGTCAGACCGGAGGCCTTTTCAGCCACAGCACTGAATAGGACATATAACCGCTAAAAGTCAATTAAACTTGTAGCTACAAATCTGACAAACTCAATGAGTCGGACGGCAAAGATGGGCCCAAGCAAACATAAATTCATATTGTCATAATACCTATTTTCTAAACCGATATACGTACCTGGATAAACGGCTCAAGGAATTGATGAGGCACTTTGAACTACGCAGACTTGGCGACTCTTCATCCATCCGGTCAATATCATTCCGGTCTATATCATTTTTTACGGATCCAACCACCGAATCGCTGTATTTTCCTCCCTATCCTGTCTCTAGGTTAGGTACCTCTGAAGGAAAAACCATGTAAAAATGTCAGGTATTCTTTTCTTTATCTCCCCAACGTAAGAGGTGGCCACGGTAGTTTGGGTAGAAGTTTTTGGCTACGTTCCAACCCCCTTCCACCCCTTTTCGCGTCAAATTCTTTCCCCTCGGTAAACAGATACATCATCCGACCGACTACGTTAAACTGAGAAGTTCGATTAAAAACGAAGTCTCGCTTTTGAGTTTGCGAATAAAGTGATTCGATCAGAGGGAGATTCTCTGTCAGTGTTTGGATAGCAAACGAGACCGAACCGGAGCAAAGAGATCACTTCGACATGAAGTTGGACGTTGAGATTTGAAAGATGGATCTACACCACAATCGGTGTTGTTCGAGAAGTTCCGGAGTCGTTATCGTCAAATTAACTTAGCAGTCGTTTTACACTTGTTTGCTCAGTTTATGAAGATTGAGGTGCTGAGGTAAAGTTAAACAGTGTAATTGCGTTAGCGCACACACGTAGTTAGGAATGTTATTCATGATCTCACCACGAAAAACACCAAGAACGGACAGAAGTTGTGTAATGAGGTTCACGAGGTGGTTTCCAGCCGTTTAACTAGCAATTGCCACGTAGGGTAATTTTCTCCAAAGGTTAGTAAAGTTGGAAAAAACTCTAATAATTCATTGACAATGTTTTGTTATTCAAAAAACCGTTTTCACAAGACCATTCAATGCATGGTTTGCAGAGATTGGTTTAATACCCATCTCAATTTAGCATCATTCAAAATTTAACAGCAATCAAAACCTACGAGGACCACTTCCTAAATACGTCTAAAGCTCCATTTTAAAAACCCTGCAAATTCATTCATAGAGGTTATTCCTCGGACCAGGAGCATGGAGACTCCACAAGCTAGTCCACAATTTAGTGGAAATTTATACCTTACACGCCTAGGTCCCAGAAATCTCGAAAACATACATTCGAAGTAGGTAGATAGATCATGACTCATAATCGATTATGACTCATAACCTCTTCCAGTGGGCGCCAATAGTTCCGGGACCTTTCTCATTGGATTCAGCGTCCAAAATTTAGTCGAAAATGATACTCCACACGCCTAGATCGCCGAAAATATCGAACATCCATATTTCAAAATACACATTTTGACCCCTATCCCCCAAATTCGGACCGATGGGACTGAAAAGTATCGAGGATCAACTGAAACTACTAAACTTCTACTACTAAAAATGGAGTACGGCAAACGGGCATTTACCTATTTTGATCTTGACACCTTAAAATTCCCAGAAAAAAAATTTGGGCTGAATCGAAGAGGATTGAATTTCTGCAAGAATACAGGTTTATTATTCAAGGAATAACCAACCAAAACTCATTTTCACCCACATTCTGTGCGGCCACGAGAGGGAAAATCGGTTACGCACAGCTGAATCATGAATAGAATTGAGAGAGCGAAGTGTGAAATTATTATCAATGCCGTTAATATTATCAATTATTATCGAGCCCGAAGGCACAACGATAGACAGGGGACGGACATTTTGGATTATTGGGTGATCTGCACACTTTACTTTTTAATCCTAAAACTGAATGATTACATAGTTTTTATTTTACGTACGAATACAGCGTTCCATTATGCCAATGCGGATAGCAATCCAATACCTTCCAAACCCAAAATGGGATTGGAGTTCTATGAAAAAAAAAAGTTACCCAAAACTATAAGAAGCTAGAACAAGCTCTCCGTGAATCACAGTAGCGCAAAATGATATTATCCCCTAATTTTTTTTAGTAGTATTCATCAATAAAATGAAATGGTTTACCGTCTACACTGTGAAAATTAAAATGATGCCTATATTTTAACATAAAAGTTTTCCCTGCTACGTTAAAGCCTCCAAAATGGAATTCCGTGTTGAAACTATACGAACCTTAAAAAAGGAACGACCGGCATAAATGAATCATTACCTTCTCTCATCATTACATTACCTCTGGCTTTGCTAGTAAGCAGTAGAGGTCTCTCGTCAGACCAATTTTAATGGGGTTTAAACAAACCTTAAAGAGTAGTAACTGCAAGATTGTGAGTGAGGAGTAATGACTTGTTTCATAACTCCCCCAATCCCTTTCTCACCTCGTTGTTTTTTCCAACTGGTTATGAACTTGGTATCAATAACAAACCTTGAAAACCTGGTTCATTTGGAAATTTTGAGTTGAGTTAAAATGTTATTTTTCACTGTTTTTGGTTGGTTATTTCTTGATCAATCAACCTGTGTTTTCATGTAAAAAGTCAATCTCTTCGATTTCGGCCGAAACTTTTCAACCCGATCGGACCACATTTTTTTATGGGGGGGGGGGGGGGGGTCAATACGTGTCATTTGAATAATGGATTTTCATGATTTTGGCGATCTAGGTGAGTAGGATATCATTTTGAATCCAATGAAATGGGTCCCGGAACGTTGGATCATGCTATTATGAAAAATCATTCATCAAGGTCATCAATTAATTCAACGTGCAAAATTTACATGACACCCATATTCATAGGTACCAAAAAAATCTCCTACAAAGACCTATTTTCAAAATATCATTACTTCCACTTTGTATACAAACTCCATAACGTTCTTCAGGGTGTAAAAGGTGAATATAGGTTATAACAAGTCAATGTATTTCCAATACTGAAAGCATTTTCACTTCAAGTTGCTTTGATTTAAAGCCTTGTGTAACCGTCTGTGCCCTCGTTTTACTGTGCCTCTTAAATATTTTTAAAATCCGGAATCGTGCCCTATACGCCTCACTTGAGCTTTTATCGTTTAATTGATTTTGGATTTGGGAATTTGGAGATTTACCCAATGATCAGAGCTTGTGGGGTGTAGATTTCCTATAATTTCTGGACGAGGAGTAGGTGTCAATAAATTGATTGAGAAGTTTCAATGATTGTCGCACACTATAGATGGTTCAGTATCACTTACAAGGAGTCATAGTTCCTTGCACTTACATTTTGTTTTGCATTGATTTGATCCTCGATCATATTTTTGTTTTTGGCACTTCGACAGGTCAACGTAACGTCATCATTTTTTCATCCCCTCTGAAAGGTGGAGTCGCCTTTTGGACAGGTGGTATGCGGTTAAGGGGGGTTCCATCACTAGGTTCTGGCGAAGAGCCACACCATCAATAATTCAGGCGTGGGTTGCTTGAGAGCCTACGGCTAAAATTCCTGAAACATGAAACATGCTTTAGCCACCAGGTGGATATAATGAGGTGACTACCGGGGTTCTATACAATGACCGGTACCAAAACAACGCGAACCTCGTTGATTTTAACAACCCTAACATCATTTCCCTCCAACGGGTTATCAAGAATTCGAAGTGGGTTATAGTGTTTTATGGTAAATGGAAATTAGAACATTCCGCATCTTGTTTCATAAAGCTTTTGGGTTTTCCTAAATCGGAGTTCCCTTTTCCAAAGCTTATTTTTTGTTGTATTCTCAATATTTCAGACGGGGCGCTATAGATCTACTTCAGCTGAAACTGCAGTTGTTTAGGGATCATTACGATTGGTGATAGCATATAAAGTGAAAGTATTCGGGAGCTTTAAAATTTTCCTGAAGCGAATATCAAAGAAATTGCATTTGATATGAGTTAGTTGCTCGTGAAATCCGTTAGAAAAAATCTGCAAATTCTTACACACGGGTTGGTTATTCCTCGAATGGGGGAAACAGTGGATGTGGCGGGTCCCAGACCCATTCCAATCGATTTAGGGGCAAAATTTAGTGGAATATGATGCACCACACGCCTAGACACCAGAAATCCTGACACATACAAAAATGGGGGTGGATACATAACCCATTTGACCCATAACTTCCTTCAGTGGGTGCCGTAGTCGTTTGGGACCCATTTTATTGATTCGTCGGCGTCTAAATTTAGTGGAAAACTAATCCCCCACATGCCTAGGTGGTCAGAAATCCCGAAAACACATTCAAAATGGTAATAAATACCCAATTTGACCCATTACTACTTACCATTGGGTGCCAATCGTTCTGGGACCCGTTTCATTGGATTCATACCAAATTTAGTGGAAATGACCCCACTCGCCTAGAATCCCCAAAATCTCAAAAATCCATTTTTCCAAAAACACATTTTGAAAAAATTTGACTCAATTTTTGTGGAATACTGACCAAAATTCGCGTGATCCGTAAATATGATATTTGGAATCCTCGCCAAAAAATTTGATGATTCAAAAAAAAAAAAAATTTTTTTGTTTACTCCCGTTTTTACGATTTTGGGGGGAGGGGGGGATGAACTCGTGGGTCACCTCCTTTGTTGTAATGAATATTCTTGAAATTGCGTGATCATGTTACAGGTGGATCTGAGGCATGTGGACGAAGTGAAGGATTCCACTATTGTCGACATCGGGGTGGATCTTTCCGAATTTTACACGTCCGTCGAATGGGATATTTTAGAAGTACCGGCTGTAAGGTGAGAGAAAACTTCAATTAGTTAACCTTTGCTTTACTGCGAACAACATTGTTGAGTGTTTCGAGGCTCGGTTTGATGAGCTTGCTGTTCGAATCCGTCAGTGAAGTTTATTAACCAAACTTTCCTTTTACAGGCATGAAAAGTATTATACTTGCTGTGATGAGCCTTATCTTGACATAACGTTCAATATAACGATGCGACGGAAAACCCTATTCTACACTGTCAACCTCATCATCCCCTGTATGGGAATATCCTTTCTCACCGTGCTCGTTTTCTATCTGCCATCAGACAGCGGTGAGAAGGTGAGCATCGGGCTCTTTGCGGTAGTATCACGTACGAGTATTTCAACGAACACAGTATGATAATGAAAAACCTTGCCTAATCAAACATAAATATAAAACCGAGGTTTCCTTGCCATTCTACCGTCTTCGAGTATCAATAGTCAAACACGTCGGTTCTTCTTTTATTTAAGGTGAGCCTCTCCATAAGCATCCTTCTATCCCTGACGGTGTTCTTCTTGCTGCTAGCTGAAATCATTCCACCTACCTCACTCGTCGTGCCTCTGCTGGGGAAGTTTGTACTCTTCACAATGATTTTAGATACGTTCAGGTTCGTATAAATCAATATTAATTTCTTCCTATCGAAAAATATCACTTCTCATTTTCAAGTTGACATCTACTATTCCCTAATAACTCCACACTGCGATGATCCGTAAATGAAATCCCGAACTCGATCGTTTACCAGCGCCTTAACGGAAGAAAAATATTTGAGGTTTTTTTTAAATGTTTCCTCAGAAAACACGTCGGTTTTTCTTCCAAAATGGCTGTCGACTGTGTATGTAACACGGGAGGATAACAAACTTGGAAAGGGGTGTGAAGGAAAAATACCATAACCCTCCAGCCACCCTAAATGGTTTGGTTTGACTGGTCGTTTAGGGATAACATTGTTCCAAATGCCTATAAAAAAAGCCTTATTGGTCCCACTTTTTAAAGAGGGTGACTTAACTGACCCGATCAACTATAGGCCCATTTTGCTTCTATCAGTGAACGGCAAAATAATATAAAAGATTGCGATAAACTATCTTGTGGAATACCTTGATGAAAAGAGAATCCTCAGTGAGAGGCAATATGGTTTCCGGAAAGGTAAATCCACCGACGACGCCATTGATCACTAAATGAAGGAAATTTGTACAACATTGGATTCAGGGAAGAATGTCATAGATTCTACATGGTTCGTCAACAACGTCTCCCACTTAAAGGAGGGAGGGGAGTTTGTGAAGCTTGGAGAAGTAATCAGCGACGGACAATCTTGCGATTTTGGGATTCCTCAGTGAACTTGCCTTGGGCCGAATTACTTCATCCTCCACCTCAACCGGCTCTTGGAAGCACAGTTGGTGGGGAAAATGGTGTCGTTTGCTGATGACACATCTCTCATCTTTTCTGGAGACGACTGGCAAAAAGCAGAAGCAAAGGCCAAAAGAAGGATATCGGCTGTGGTGGCTTGCCTGTGTTGGGATAAGGAAAAACGCATTTTGTGCCATTTTCTCTTGGTAATTCCATTGTCCCGACTCTAAGAATGATTAAGCGCCATGAGTTGAGCTGTTCGGCGCGTGAGTGGTGTGACTGTCCAAGTATATCGCAAGCCGCAAGCACTCGTTGTTTAGGAGTCGGAACAGCACAGTGGGTTGGACCTGTATATAGTCTCTATGGTCTCACGACTGAGGAAAACTATGTTTATAAGCCGAGAGGTGAAGAATTCCATGTCTAGAATGCATGCGTATGTTGCACTTTGCCTTAGTGCAATCGACCCTCATGTATGGGGTAATGCAGTAAAGAGTTGACTGAGTCGCTATTCGCTGTGCCAAAACCCATAGTAAATATTCTCCTTAAGAAGAATCTATGGCACCCCACTGCCAGCCTCTTTGGCTGAATTCAAAATCTGCCTATGTTAAGTGGTATTGGTACAAGGGCAAGCGAGGGTTGCCTTGTAAAGCCACCTATTTGGCATACCTCGAGCGGCCAAGGATGCTTCAACTACGGGGGCGCACTTTTGGTTGGTTATTCCTTGAATAATCAACCTATGTTTTCATGATAATGGTCAACCTCTCCGATTCGGCTCAAAATTTTTTTCTGGACGTTTCATGATGTCCTGATCAAAAATGGTCGATGTCCGTCCGCCGTACGCCGTCCATCGTCCGCGCCGTTTTTGGTAGTAGAAAATTTTCTAAAAATCTGAAAATTGGGTCAGGGGTCTGTTCCCAGCCGAGACAGGTCCTCGAAACTTTTCAGACCGATCGGACCAAATTTGGAGGGGGTAGGGGTCAAAATGTGTTTTTTGAAAGATTCAATTTCAACTACAGGGACGCGCTTTTATTCAATGGTCTCCCAAAACAGTTAAGAGTATTGCTAAACGTTAACTCCTCCAATGCAGAACTTGAGGAGCACTTTCTGTCTTGTAAATAAGAGATATAAATAATATAATATAAATAAAATAATAAATGGTTCATTTTCATCTGAAGTTCATATTATGTTCCTAATTATTAATGTACCAGATGGTTCCATTAGTTTCTTCTCTAATTAGTTTTTCCAATATTTAACTATTACTACTAGAACACTATAACTGCTCAAGTACTATAATTCGCATTCATTTCAAACGTACCTCTACCTTCAGGCAGAGGTCGAGTGTACCCGATTGCGACTCACACCAGAATCTTTGTCTTTTCTTCCAAAAGATTCTCTTCGTCGTCCGTCGTTGTATTGTTTTGTTTTTCCAAATTGAACGTAAAAGCGTGAATGCAGATCATTTTGCACATAAAAATGTACAATAATTTCGTCGTTTTTAGTGACCGTCTGTGCTTGGTTCTAAGTATTCGCGCAAAATTTGCGATTTCGCTAGTCACTCGTGACCGCCCCCTAACGGGTTAGCGCTTTCATACTCCTCCAAAATGTTCAAGCCCAAAGGGATTCCATTTATTTCATCCTTCCTTGAATAAAATAGTCTGCTTTCTTGTTAAAACTCTACAACACTACCTTGACTAAACCCATCGTTATTTGAAGGGAAAGAAACATTTTATAGGCGCTCTGCTCCTCTCTACCTCTACGCCAGGGCCATGATATAACATACAAGTGTGTTTTCCCTACAGACGGAGTAGGATGCGGTAGAACGAATCTCACGTGTTCTTTATACGTAGGTAACACTCCTTGATGCATACAGTAACATAAATATATTTAACGTTCGCGTTCTCTTGTCAGTGAAACAAATGGAGTCGAAATTCCGCCATTATTCCCAAGGGCGTGAAAACTGGGGGATGGCTCCTAAAGATCCACGGCTCCATACGAAGATAGTAAAAGCTTTTCACAGTCAATATCACTTTTTACGAGGCCGATTCTCCTCTGAATCGAAATCGATCGGTGAGAGCACCTCATTGCAAACAGAACCCTCTGCCATAAGGACGATGTTACTTTCACATCAAGGAGTTTTACGTTTGATTATAGCATTGACCCGAAAGTAACGCCGCATTGAGTAAAGATCAATTCGGGAAAACTTTCTATTTTTCTTTTCATGTATTTATTTAATGGTTTTTTTTTGGGATGTTTCTGTTTCTAGTATATGCGTTACGGTCGTTGTGCTTAACGTGCATTTCCGATCGCCGCAGACGCATACGATGGCACCTTGGGTCAAACGAGTGTTCATTCATATACTTCCTAGGCTGCTGGTCATGAGAAGACCACAATATCAGATTGATCGGAGAAGGTTCGTATTTCAATCTCATAACACTCGGGTTCATTCGACTACACGTGAAGTTTGATCGTGTGCCTTGCCAATCAGCCCTCGCCCTCGTCACCATAGCACACCTAGATACAACCTCAGCACGCTGCAATCGCTTTCCGCTCAAACGCATATATGGCTAAATTTCGTCCTTGTAAGATCATTGGAAATTCAGTTTTGATATTGTTTGTAGCAACGGATATATCTTGTCGGACAGCGTGACGGGGTCTCAGCGGATCATGGTGCGCACCTGCAATGGCCTGGAACTACGGGATCCTTCTCTGTACACGCACGATTCAGCATCCAGATTGGTCGATTGCTCGCAAGATGGTTTCCCGAGCTTGGAAGATGACTTTCCTCCAGCAAGATTCGTTGGGGGTGAGGATTCAGGTGCGTTTTGCAGACATTTTGCCTATCATACCTACGAATATTCTCCCATAGTTTGGATGAGAACCAAAGGATATGCTAGCGAAAAATGGACAGCATTGTAAAGCCCAGGAATCCAAGGCTGAGTAACAATTATAACAATTTCTTCGTGTCGGTGAGGAAAAACACTCGTAACGTTGAGGAATTTCTTATTGGGACTGCACGGGGCAAGGACCGGGTGACAACTAAATTCTGCACTTTTCGGAGTCGTCTCATGCCATCTCAGTAGAAAATATTTTTTTTTTAAATCCACGAGGTGACAAGGCAAGTCGAAACTTGACTGGATTCCTTCAAGTAGTCAAACTGCTGCCTCATGGGACAACCCCTCCTTCAACACCATAGGGTCTTGCTGGTTTAGTCGATCCATCGTTAAATCGTTGAAGGACACAGTATTCAATAGAAGTATGGTTTCCTTAAACAATAATTCTACTTTGAAGAACAAACACGGCATAAATAGCTCATCATTTATTTCGTTCAAATTTATTTGGTTTTCATTAACCAATCAATGTGATCCTTTGCCTTCTGAGGTGGACAATATACTGGGTCACAGTCGAGGAACGGGAATCGGACCCGAGTAGCTTTGACAAATTTGAACCGGAGCTATCGCTATACGTAACTTGAACAAGAAAACTCGAAAAGATATAGTTGGGCTTGCTTAGGCCACCTGAAATTAAATACCAACCTCCTCAATTGATACCACTGAGCCCTAAAAATGTTAAATGACCTGAAACCAATGATTATGTGTTAGGGTGACAGTGGTGTTCCTGTGGGGAACGAGAAAAATCGCCGAAGTGAGGCCCAGGTCAATATCTAGTTTTGCCTAGATTCCATAAATGTTGAAATTTGGATTTTTTTTCCGAGCGTGGTCGATTTACGGAGGTGGTACCGTCAGTTTTTTCAAGGGTCTCAATAATTCCTGTCAGTCAGATAACCTTGCTATTATACAAAGCTCCCACGAGTAATGCCCGACCCGACTTCTACGTGTTCTACAATTCATTTCCGACCAAAAGTGCCTCCTAGCAATTTTTTTAGAGGCGTCGTCGTCGAATGATTCGACATTTTAAGAGGTTAAGATGTCGTAGTTTTCAATCTTATGTCACTAAATAGACATAACAGATCTGAAGATTTTCAGAAAAACTCAAATCTGAGGACACCATTAGAAAGACCGTTAAATTTCTCAATTTGACTCTTGACTCAATAAGACTCTTTCCTCAATGCCTAACAATTTTATTCCAGATGCAATTGAGCAAAAAAGAAGCAGTCCGGAAAAATAATTTTGCCAGAACGTTAAACCAGTTTTTTAAACGGGGCGTGAAAGTCAACTTTCTTACGGTCTAATCAATTTTTCATTTGCACTTGAATTTGACAACAAAAATTTGGTTTGTGTGTCAAAAAACGTGTTTTTCCTGGCTAAACCTAGGATTTATGCTGTCGGCGTTTCCTTTGGATGTCGTTTCCACACTCGGTAACACTCTGGAACAGCTGGTCTTTTGACCCCATGTAACATGGATTTAAGAGTTCCCCACAGATAAAAATCCATAGGGATGAAGGTCAAGACTATGATGAGGCCATCTGGCAGCATTAGCATACAATATTTTACTCATAACTCAATAGTTCCTCGAACAGGTATGATCAACTAGGTCACTGAAGGTCAAGTCACCGTCAATTGTTTTTGACGGTCAATTGTTTTTTTTGTCAAGTCACCGCTTTTGTTTTTCCCCAAAGTTCTACAGTGTTCCGAAAAAGTTTTACGAGCGTTGGAATGACGGAGAATACGTTCTCCTCTACGGTATTGTCATGTTTCTTGTTGTAGCTGGAGGGAGTATCAAATTCATGAAAGTAGAGAGAATAGGCAAAGGTGTGGGGCATGGGCTGTCATCGTAGCACTACATACACATTACGTTGGACGGGACCATAGGTTGGTAGATACGCTCGTACTACGGGGAGCAACTGTTACCTAGCTCGATCATTTTGATTGTGGATATCAAGGGCAACAGTCACCCTCAACGGTAAAGGTAGTTAACCATTAGGTTGATAACCTATTTAAATCTAATGCTGTTTGATTGAAACTCTGAAGCTCCTCGTGTTCACAACTGTACCGCATATGCAGGACTGACGGAAGAAACGGACGAGCCTCACTCGCTTGAATCCAGCTGTCGAATCCACGGTGGATCCGGCCTCTTGCCACCGCTCATTCCCGACGAAATCCCGCCACCGGCTGGCACCTCTCGCCTCCATTGGCACCACTGCCCAGAACTCCACAAGGCTATCGACGGCATTCGGTTCATCGCGGACCACACCAAAAGAGACGAAGACTCTACTAGGGTAATTATTTTGTGTAATCCGACTTTTCAGAGGGTCACAAAGAGGGCCACGAGTAGGCTAGTAACTAGACAATGTAAAAGAGATTTATTTATTTATTACACATGAACGGGACAAGCCCAATTACAAAAAATATTTTAAAAATGCATTCGCACGCAGGCCATGAGTCAGAGACAGTAATGAGATAAAGGTTCAACACAGAAAAGGCACCAAAGACAGTCAGGGGGGTGAGAAGACTTCAGTGAGACAGGATCAAGGAGAGCGAAAGGAGATCGAGAGCAGGTCGATGTCATGCTCGGCCAACAGCAGGTTAGCCATAGAGAAAAGAGAGAAAAGAAACGCTGCAAATTATTCCACAATGGTTGCTTAATCCTTGGTGCAGCAGTATGAAGAAGACAGAGAGTATGGAGTGTCCCGAGCTCATTACAATCGATTCAGTGACCAAAATTTAGTCGAAAATGAAACCGGACACACCTAGGTACCCAAGAATCTCGAAAACGTCCAAAATTCAGTGGAAAATGATACCTCACATGACTTATTCTCCGAAAATTTCTAAAATCGAGTTTCAAATAAAATATTTTTACCCATACCCTCCCCAAATTTTTGAGGACCAACTAGAGTCGGAAAGAGGCCTTGACCAAAATTTTAAATTTTTAGAAACTAATGTCTATTACGAAAATCGGCATAAACGGCTTAAATGACTTCTTTCTATTCCCCATTCTACATTTGGGGGATTTTTCGCACACATAAACCCCTGAATACCCGTTTCAACAACATCAATTGTTTTCCATTTTTCTGAGTCATTTGGTTCAAAACTCATCTCAATCAGTTCAGCGTCCAAAATTTTGGTGAAAAACTATACTCTCTCCACCGGTTTTGGCTTCCAAAAAACACGATTAAAATACACTTTTACCTGTACTTACCCTACATATTGAGTCGGTCAGACTGAAAAAGAGTTTGGCACAGTCAGAACACAAATGGCGTCTTTAACTCAATTTTTAATTTTCAAAAAAATTCAAAAATTTTTTTTGACAATTTTGGATTTGAAATCTACGCACCATAAAACGTCAAATTTCAGGGAGACAACATTTTTTTTTTCAGTCGTTACGCTTGCGTAGGGATATTTTTCTAATATGAATAAAACTAAAATTAATATATGAAACGTGGCAATGGTACAATATGCCCGTTAGACGATACTAAATGAGTATGGAGGATTCGTGAAGAAAATGGGAGAAAATAGTGAATGTGAACTGCCCCGGACTCTTTCCAATCTATTCAGCGCCCTAATTTTTGTGGAAAATGATACCCCACACCACTAGGTACCAGATATCTCAAAAACACACTTATAAAATAGGTGGATAGACCATAGAACCATTTTGACCCACAATCTCTTCCGGTGGGCGCCAATCGTTCAGGGACCCGTCCCATAGGATTTAGCTTCTAAAATTTAGTATCCCCCGCAGGCCTAGATCGCCAAAAATTTCGATAATCCATTTTTCGAAAACACTTTTCGATCCCCTACCCCTTCCAAATTTGGTCCGATGAGGCTAAAACGTTTCGAGAACCAACTAGAACCGGGAACGGTTCACTGAAAATTTCAGATTTTTATAGAATTTTCTGCTACCTAATTGGAGAGGTTGATTTTCTGCGTGAAAACATAGGTTAATTATTAGAGAAATAATCAACCAAAAGCTCCGCGAGCGTAGGAATGACGGAGAGTCCGTTTTCATCGACGGTATTTCACGTTGTAGCTGGAGGGAGTTTCTGATTCCTGAAAGTAGAATGAACAAGCGCATGTGGAGTGAGGCTCGGTAATGATTGATACATCTTTCTAATATATTACATTGAAATCGCCTTACATCAAATCTGGGCTCCATCAAGTTCAATGAGGGCGGATCTTGAGCAATTTAAGATCGATGATCATGAGTGGTTTGTTCTTGAAATCTTGTTACTGACCTTGTTTGTTGTGCTCTCTTCTCGCCCACCCCCTGTTCCCTGACTCTCCAGGTAAAAGAAGATTGGAAGTACGTCGCCATGGTGCTGGATCGCCTGTTCCTGTGGATATTCACTCTTGCCGTTCTCGTCGGCACCGCTGGCATCATCCTCCAAGCGCCGACCCTCTACGACGACCGGGTACCCATCGACGTCCGGTTGTCCGAAATCGCCTCGACGACCGCCAAACCTCACGTGTCCAGCCCAGCTCTTTGAGTCCTGCTCGCCCTCGAGTCCACGCAGTTCGCCTCCTTCGAGTCTGTTTCCAGTTCTTTGCTCTGATACTGGGCGGACTCGAAGCATCCGTCAAGTGTTCGCTGTTCAATGGTACGAAACATCATCTGGTAATACCGTTTTCGCGGATTTTATTATATAAGACATGTACTTACCCAATATTTCAGATGAATATCGTATATTTAAAATAGTAATGTACTGTCTACAACCACCGAACTAGTCTCGATCGTTGGGACTCGAAGGACTCTTCCTCTTTGAGCGATATTTATTTCAAAAATAACGCGCTTGGTTACCGAATGTTGGAACAACAACAATTTACTTAACAAAATTTAGAAAACGAATTTTTTGAACGAAGAAGCGTCATACGTACGCTATTAAAATTCTGTCTTCCTTTCTGTCCTATACCTATTTCTTGTTATAGTATTCGCATTCCGACAAGTCTTCCCTTGTGTGAGAAATCGATTAAGCGAAATTCTCATAGAACACGGACGTGCTCGTAAACCGGAGAATTATTTTTAAAACATCGTTTTTCGTCATGTATAGTTCATTCCATCGTTTCTATTGTTTACCATACCGTCGAATTGGTTCCGCTCCTGTGCAACCCCCCTTTGATGGTACACGAAAGGATGAAGTTTTGCACACGACAATAATGTTTCTTGTACATAACAATACTTTACATTGTCCGATGGCAGCTAAGATTACGTAAAGTTTTTGCTTGCACGCGTTTTAATATTGCTTCAGTCTCGAGAAGGTTGACAGTTTTAATCCCGCTTTATAGTGGCACACGTGTCTAGCAACTATTTGCTGGCGTCAAGGGTTCTCAAACTTTCCTCGTTTGAAGCTGGTGAACTGTTTGATAGCTGAGATTGCGTTTCTGAAAATTTGTCGAATTTTACTGCTAATCCATTACCTACTGCAAGTATTTTCGCTCACTTATTGGTTTCTATATTTCTACCACATTAGATTATTTTTTCTTTTGAACGACCGCCCATAATCTTTCAAAGAGATACCAACCCCTTGAACTTCTAGTTCTGCCTCACAAAGTGACTTCCACAGGTGTGAAATGAATATAAATTACCAGCTCAAAAATTAAACGCCTAGTAACTTGATAGCTTGACGCCTCATTATGTGATAGCTTCTGTGTATTTGTTTTTACGGTGTTCGAAATAATTATTTACCGCCTAACTTGTTTTGAATAATGCTGTACATAGTCTGTTTCTTTTCCAATGTCCGTTGTTGAAGACGACTGAACTGGTTGAGGTTTCCATCTGGTGCCAATAATATCAATGATACTCAAATAATCCCTGATATTGTCAGATTCTCATTTCGGTCTAATTTTGACATGAGAGGAGGGAAAACTCAGCCAATTAACATCACTTCTTCAACGTAGAATAATTACGCTTAACCTTGCGCCAAATGAGTTGATCAACAAATTCCTAAAAATGAGGTAAGAAAAATGGATTTCTACAAAGAAGTAGATTTAAACGAATTAGTGAGATCCCAAGTTTAATCCAGAGATGGGATTATATATCGGTCTAAACTCAGTTTTGGCCTGTTTCGGTAATATTGAGGTTCACGAAAGGCAGAAGACACAGAAGGGCCTAGTCCAACTTCGAAGTATCTGACTGACAACATTGGCGTGTGTGCCCCACCGATCGTTGTGGAGCAAACCTGGCTCCAAGTTCATTTTGCCACTGCCATGTTGATCCCTAAATAAAATTGCTCAGCTGACGAATTTCATTTTGAACTTGAAGAAAACCCTCGTCAGGGCTATGTACATCGACTTCTGCTTTCTCTCCTACCCGCTATTACCCAGCATAATACACTTCCCTTTGAGAGGACATACCCATTATTGCTCTCTTTGTGTATCAAATCTCAAATACGTCCATGGAAGATGAAATTTCCTCAAAAAAATAGCTCATCTGTGAATTAAACTTGAGTGATTTGGAATAAAACAAGTGACTTCCACAAAAGTGACTTGTCTTCTCGCTCTACCAGAACGAAAATGCAACAACAAAAGGCCTCCTTCACGATAGTGTTAATATTGATTCCTATTTGGACTTTGAACTCCTGTAACCCGAAAGCCAACATCACACTTCCATCTCCTTTTCCATCCAATTCCCTGTTTGTCCTCAGCCACCCTTCTAAAGCTCACAGCCAAGTGAGACGGGACTTGTAAATAATACTTCAATGTTTAAGTTGCAAATAATTTTCTAGCTTGGTTTTGTATAAATCGTGAAAATGTACAAATTTCCATTAATTTAAAACGATTGCCCATTATTATACTCTGTACGACTACTACATATTCCATTCAACAATTAACTTATTAAAACTACCTATATACCAGTAGATCCATTATACTGTAAATTGAATTTATCAAAATTTGTAAAAGGTATTGATATTTTTTATACGATACTTGTCAATTCTGAAAAATGAGATCCTTTAATATTATTGAAACAACTCGTAAATCCCAAGGTCTAATGCCACAAAATAAATTCGCGGATCCCTGGGACGCTTCTATGTTTCGTATCCGTTAAAAGAAATAAAAAGCTGACGAAAAAGGAAATGATTACAGGGACCAACATCTACCTAACAAATATTGGTGAAGAATAAAATATTTGAAGAAAAAAAATTATATTAAATAACTTGTCGAATTAATCGAAAACGCGTTGAACAGTGACATTCCAAAATAACGTGCGTATTTAAATGAAGTGGCTTGTTTCAATGACCTTTATATTTTCTCATAACATTTGCAGAGTTGTTCATAGGGAATATTAACGTTTTACTAATGATTAGGTAGGTAAATGAATTTCGAAGGTGTACTCTTTCAAAAAAAAAACATCGAACAGTCCGTTTTATTTATCACATTTTTCAAATTAAATTGAAAAGAACTGTAGCGACGACCCGGATATGGAAACGCTTCGCTATTTATTACTGTCAAAGTTGTGCGTAGTTCTTTCAAAAAGAATACAAATATATAGTTACCACAATAGATGAATTCTATACATTTTGAATGAAATAAGAATTGATATCGACCTTAATTGCTTCGTGATGTAATATGATGGGAACATTTCTCAAACAAATGACACGAACTAAATGCCAAAAAATGTGTTGTTATTAACTTTGTTGTTGATCTTGTTGATTTAGATATTCTTTAAATATTTAGGTATGATGAAGAATGATAAAAATCTATTTAAATGAAAGTCGATCCGAGAAGCGGTATTCGAATGAATATGGTAGGGATTATAGGTGATAGAATTAGACTTATCAAACTGCCAAATTGAAAGGAAAGGTTGAATTCGTGTAGGTAATTCGATTTTTAGAGAATTGCGACTCTGAAAAGAAGATAATCCGTTTTGCCAATAACCTGTTCTCCGAGGTAACGCTCCAGGTGGGCGTCAACTTGATTTGATTCTGGATCTCTGTGTAAAGTGTTATTTATAATTGCCTCGGTCTTCAACTGATTCACGTTATTTGCTGAGAGATGATTTTCAGTTTGAATCACAACTGTAATATTTAATTTATTTGGATGTGATAGAACTTTTTCCGTACATTTTTGTGCGTTCGAGACACTTTTGTTTTATTATTGTTATGTTTAAGAGAGCGCTCAATCTTAAATGCCATTTTGTTCCTAATGTCGGCAACCAATACATTCAGGTACCCGTGCAAGCCTTTACGATACACTTCTTTCGACTGTCATTGGAATGAGGAGGTTGGGGGTGGAATCTTAAGAACAGAAATCGGAAATACTTCAACTTCACTCATTTTTATGGAGTGACGGGGGTTGAGAGAGCGGAAGTGTGAAATGACGTTGTTGATCATAAGCTGAACTGACCCCCCACCTCTCCCCTTTTAAAGATGCTTAAGCACCTTTTTCCCCGAATCAGAACTGAAGTTCCCAGGCTCAATATTGTACCTAATCTCGTTCCAGTTTTTATCCAATTAGCAGAGCGTGAGAGTGAGATACCGATCTGATACCTAATCACGAGCCCTAATCATCAGTTGGTTGTATCGTCGTCATGAATTGCTTCTGATCTTCTTAGGTCAGCCAGACACAACGCTCGAAAACAAATGAGGAGCACAGGGGAAGGTCCATTTTGGGTAGTTTCAAGAAGAGCCGTTTAGAAAGTTCAAAGTCTCCTGGAAGTCAACAAAACCCCTTGAAAAATATGAAATGCCCATAAAACCTTAAGAAAACTTCACAGATGGCTGAAACAGAATCACTTTTCATTATTGAGAAAACACTATCATCCCTGTGAAACAAACAACATTACTGGAATATACAAGATAACGTAAGAACGTGCTAGGATGGGTGGGCAGCCCAAGCACCCTTAACTATAGACTCTGGTTGTTCTTCTCAACAACCGCTTGGACCCTGATGGTTTTTCCCCGGTAACCTTCGAGTACATTGAATAGTTCCAGAGTTCCAGAGGCGGCATTTCCTCCGGTCCTTCAATCTGGACACCTGTAAGGAGGACCATCTGCTGTGAATCATTTCATCCCCACTTGACAGAAGAACTCTTCGCTTTCCCCTTCTCATAAGGCCTTATCCAAAATTCACAAACTGAAATCTACAGTAGAATAAGTACGTTTGATGCATCGCTACATACTAGATCCGCTAATTAAATAAAGGGAGTAATAACCACCAGGAAATCATAAACATGAGGAGAACATATAACCACCCCTCACGCAGAGTCTGTTGAGGACACCTATTGGCCGTAGCACTCTCACCGCTGCGTTAAAATAGGGGCTATGAACACTGAGAGGACAATCGGGTATTGGAAATGCAAATCATTGCCAAATCCATACCGTAGAACTGTATGGGAATTTGGAAGGGCCTCTGCCATTTGAAAACTGATGAAAAACGCGCCAGAATTCCCCAGAACTAACGTATAAATCGTTATACTTTGATGGGTACGAGTTCTTCTGGACGGCAAGACTGAACGGGTGCTTTTTTTTACCCTTCAGTCAAAAAAGTTGGGGTGGTGGCCAACACCTATGGATTCTCACTTTCAATACATGCAAAGGCCCTACTTGATTATTGTTATATTTCTTCGAGATTGCGTTTGCTACCCCAGGACGGACGTCACACGTCACAAACGACCCTCTGGAAAATTCCTCCTCCATCGCACCTCCCTCTAGAACTGTACAATCGAAATGGAACAAATTGCTGGCATGTTAGACGATATCATTGGAATTGCCTGTATCGTGCCACGGCACCCACTTACAAAATATGAAAATTTGAAAATTTTTCTGTGATCAACTAGTTAGTCCTATTTTGTAAACAAGTATTTTTTTGTTATTTTTAATTTAGACAAATCTGTAAAGAGGAAAACTAATGCTAGATCATCTACAATTTCATTGGCCCAAATCGTTATACGCGTTTGTGAATTCTCAGAATAATACTACTCGGTAGATGATTATAATATGCGATCGGATCCTATTACCTCAACCGTTTTACAGTAAATGCAAAGGGATTTGAAAAAAAGCAATGTAATTATAAAAAGAATTAATTATGTATAGCAAAGGATTATAAAGTCAGAATTACAGTTATATATGCATACATAGGTACTCATGTAAAATATATAATGTTATATATCAGCGAAATATTATTAGATGAAATCGAAATATCGTCCATGAGTGCGTTTAGAGTGTTCTTTTCACAACACAGTCGCAATCTACCGAACAAAGTCCAAATTGGAACAAGCAAGAACTTAGTCAGCGTACTAACTTATTTGTCATAGAAACTACATACCTAAATAATACGCTCGGAGAATACTGCGAATTTCTTTTATTGTGCGAAAGGGGGATAGGTTAAACGATTTCCGACGCCTTTCTCTACGATGGGTGAAATAATTACGGCCGTAGTTTTTAATTTTTACTCGAAGGATGTAAATCCTACTGCCTATATCACAATATCATTCTCAGAGATCCATTATCACGATCGAAACCGTTTTGTAAAGACACGCAGGCACGATCTGATGATACATTTACTCATATACTACATTGCACCATGTGCTCATTGTTTGGGAGGGATGATTTTATTAAAATATATATATCTATGAAAAAAAGGCTACCGTTGACTTTCTTTTTAAATTAAAAACCTTTGCAATAATGTTTTTGGGGCAGGTGAAAGATTCTACACAAACCTGGATGACGTATGCTGCTCTCCACTGTCACTCAGTCTCAACGAAATACGTTCTCTTGTTTGAGCCAACGATATTCTGGATCAGAAAATGTAGCCCAAGAAGAGTCAAATATCAACATGAATAAGAAGTGCCTACCTGAATGTATTCTGATACGTAAGTAGGACGTTTATAGTGGTAAGAATGAGTGATTATAAAACCCTGAGTTTGATGTCTTCATTTTGCAAGAAGAACAAATCCAGTTGATTAAGAAACGAAATATCGCTCATCATTCAACATATGCTACTGAGGAATACTGTACTTCTGTATGAAGTAATAGTCTCCACGGAGAGTGATTTTAATTAACATCTCTGTCTTATAAGAAACAAACGGGATATTTACGAGGTCATCATTACCACCCTTACAGTAACTTGTGCTGTTGGTGATGTATTCGAGAAGGCAGGGGTGCCTCACACTAAATCCTTGGACCACGAGCATGGAGACTCTTTCCAATTGATTCAGCGTCCAAAATCTAGTGGAAAATGTCACAAGAAACCTCAAAAACATTTTCGAATTGGGTAGATAGATACCCATTTTGACCCATAACCTCTTCCGGTAGGCGCCAATCGTTCCGGGACTCATCACATTGGATTCAACATCTAAAATTTAGTCGGAAATGACACCCCGCACGCCTAGATTGTACAAAAATCGCAATAATCAATTTCCCGAAATTCACATTTTGACTCCTACCCTACCCAAATTTGGACCGATCGGGTTGAAAAGTTTCGAGGACCAACTAGAGCCGGAAACAAACCTCGACCCAGATTTTCGAAACCGACAATCCATTTAAAAAAATTCACATTTTGACTGGCCTCACCTCATAAGACGTAATCAAGTAAAGCAACCCCAGGAGTCTGAAAGCTATTCTCATCCAAATCATTAGTATTGGCTTATTATTTTCATTGGAAAATAACCCACCTCGAACCTTGAACGATCCTCCGGCACTGCTTGAGAAGTATGCCGGTATTGTAGCCGCAAAACCAAATCAGCCTGCGAGACCTGCTGTCAGCCAATTTGCGATGAACATCGTGCAATGAGGTGCATCGACTGCTAAACCTCCTATCCTTGCACTGGTTTCATTTTTTTTTTTTTTTTTTTTTCATTTTCATTTTCTCTTTTATTAAATAATAAAAAAATTATGTTTAGTAAATTTATGTAATATTTATGTGACTAGGATGAAACAATTGTGGTTTGCACTAATTAAAGACTGAGGTTTTTGGTTTTTTCACCTAATGAATACTATCCGTTTGAATGAAATTGAGGAAAACCTATATAATTTTTTTCGAAGCCTCATCTACATAGGCAGAGGCAGACAGGTTCGTAGTTGACTGATACGTACGTGAAATCCACGTGAACCGACTAAGTCTCATTCATTTTCGTCCTCCATTTGACTGTCCATTGTCCAATTTGTCTGATTGATCTGTTCAGTTTAAGTATGGCATCGCTGGTCCCATCTGTTAACACAGCGGTGTGCAAAGGTGGCTGTTGTACTACCTTCAGTTTCTGGTAAATCACTGGTGAAAAGCAGGTACCTACAAGAGTGGGCCGAGTACACCACCTTGTGGCACACCAGCCAGAATTAATTCAGTTCAGAGTAAGCATCGTTCTGCTTGACTCTGAAGTACCTTGCCGGTAGGTATAAGTCTAACAGTTCAACGTATCGTGCAGGGGATTGTTGGCCAAGCTTATGTTTGCCCCGACAAGGTTGAATCTCTGCTTGAGGTTCACGTACTGACCAGTGCAAACAAATTTTTAATCTCTATTTTTATTTGAAAAAAAGCAAGGTTCGTTTGGGATGATTTTTAGAATAATAGATGATCAATATTGTTTTTTGAAGAACGTCGAATCAAACAAGACAGACGGTAGATCAGTTTATGTGATATTCTTGGAGTTAACCCACATTTTGCTTATTTATTTGGTGGCTAAACCAAATCGACAGAATTGTTTTGCTGTAATCCAAGAGTTTGTATTTAATTTTATTCTATTTTTAGTTGGTTATTCCTTGGATAATGAAACTATGTTTTCATGCAAAAGGTCAACCTCTCCGATTCGGCCCAAAAGTTTTTTTCTGGACGTTTCAAGGTGTCTAGACCAAAAAAGTCAAATGTCCGTCCGCCGTCCCCGCCGATTTTGGTAGTAGGTATACAATTACATAAAAATCTCAAATTTTTGTCAGGGATCTGTTTCCAGCTCTAGTTGGTGCAGATTCGACCAAATTTTGGAAGGGGGGGGGGGGGGTAAAATCTGTATTTTGAAAAATGTATCTTTTCGACATTTATAGGCGTGTGGAGTACCATTTTTAATTTGGGGAATCAATGAGACGGTCCCAGTTAGGGTCAAAATGTAGTGTTGCGAGTCGCACGGGCCGGCCAAATGGGCATCCAAGTCAACGCCTTGGAGGCGACCATCTCCCAATTCGAAACCTCCCGTGTGTTCTCGACGGGCATCAGGTATAAAAACAGACCACGAGACGCAGTCAGTTCAATCGAGTCGATATGGTTATATCGTCGTTTAAAGTGAAACCGTATTGTGATTCTGTCATTGTTAAATGCGCGAAGTGAACAGGTATGACTAGTGACAATTTATAAATTACTTACTAAGAACATAAATCGTTACAATCTACTCATTTCGAAAGTGGGATTTCGTGGTTTCTGATACCTAGGCGGGTGGGGTATCGTTTTGATGATCAAAATAAGCAAATGTCCATCTGCCGTCCTCGCCGTTTTTGGTGGTAGAAAATTTTATAAAAATCTGAAATTTAGGCCAGGGGTCTGTTCCCGGCTCTAGTTGGTTCTCGAAACGCTTCAGCCCGATCGGGCCAAACTTGGGCGGGGTAGGTCAAAATGTGTATTTCGAAAAATGGATCTTCGAGCTTTTTGGCGATCTAGGCGTGTGGGGTATCATTTTCCATTAAATTTTGGACGTTGAATCGATTGGAATAGGTCCAGGACCCGTCACACGCACTGTTTTCCCCATTTTCTCCATGCGCCTGGTCCGAGGAATAACCAACCCGTGTGAAAGAATTCGCAGCGTTTGTATTAGATTGAGAAGAGCATTTTCCTTAGAGTGAAAAAAATACCTATTTCTCAAAAAATAACCATTATATCCTGAACAAAAATTAAAACTAAAAGAAGAGGAATGAACTGGCAGCGCTCCTAGCGGGATTGTGGTCAGCGACCGGCGTCCTGAAGCGCTTCAGTAGTCTATGGACAACAACAGCAACAGCGAAATCTCGGAGTACAGTGAAGTCGTAGAAGAATGCGAGAGGCTCAACTTGAGTAAGAAGTTTTGTTTACAGTTTCATGGTGTGGTTTGTAGTTGTAGGCCGAGATCGCGATTGTTCCAAACAAAATAATTTGTTGAATTAACGATTGTGCAAAATCAATCGAGTTTTGCTCGTTACCGGTGAAAAGATGGGGACTCGAATGTTTAGTTTTCCGTTAGCGAGTGATGATGCCGGGGTCACACGTTAGGTGAGTGCACACATGCTGTTGGGACGAAAACATCCTTCGTTCTTCCTATGGGATGCCTTTCGTTCGCTGAACGTTGAACGATTCGTCCGTCGGTTGATCAGCCATGGCAAGCTCAGACAATGAGGAGAATATCATCAATTGGGTGGATTTTTGCGAGAAACACGCCAAAGCAGCTGCGACTAACTTCGCCAAGTCCTTCGTCTGCTACGCCAGTTCGCACACGCCGAGCTCGTCCACTTGGGAGCACAAAGAGTTCTTGAATAAGTTCATTGATAGTTTCGTCGAGCACTTTGAAAATGAGCTGCTCACCATGCAGGACAGGGCTTTGGCCAACGGGGCTGAAGGGATTGAGGCAGGTGAGTTGAACGGGTTTCATACGCCAGCGGTGGCGGCCAATCCTTCTGGCGAGAGTAGCGACTATTTCGACCAAAACCCACCCGGTGCCAAGTCGCCTAAAATATTTCAACGTCCTTTTTTCCGTCGGTTGTCTTTCAAAGCCCTCAAAAAAGGGAAGGGCTTCTTTTACAGACAAGTGTCTGACGAAACTGACGGTCATGGAGCGGCGAAAAACATCAAATTCGACAAGGCGTCTAAAACCCGGTTATCCAAAATTGTTGTAGAATGTCGTAAAGAAGGAATTGTTAATAATTTGATCGGAGAGAACCCCGATGGCACTCAAAAGTGG
>CM034001.1:5337670-5353717 GCA_019603395.1 Cyrtorhinus lividipennis
TTTATTTATTTTTATTTATTCCTTCCACAATAAACACAAGAGATAAATACTCAAATAAAAAAAAAGGACTACTCAATAAAATATAACAAAAACATCACTAATCTGGAAGGTACTCCCCCTGTATGGCGAACCGTGCACAGGGAGAGGAGTCAATCTAGGGGAAAACATAAGCAAGTACTGTGAACTATATAGAGCGGGTGTAGTTAAAACAGCATAAGGGAGACGACATTGTCTCATGGAAGCAGTACAAAGAAAAACATAAACAAAGAACAGAATTACATTAGGATTATTAAATTAAGTAATTGTTTCCTTCCAAAAGATGCCTGGTTACTATTGATTTCCAATTTGCCTGATTACAAGCCACTTTGACATCTACAGGGAGTGAGTTGAAAAATTTCACTCCTATATAAAAATATTGGTTTTGGAAAAAAGAAGTTGTTCCCTTTGGAATTATACACCTGAGGTCCTTCTGCCCTAGTGTGTACATCATGACCAATCATTATAATTTTATTTTCCTTTTTAATTTGCAGAATGGCCGATTTTATGAACAATTGGCTTACTGAACAAAGTCCCCATTTGATAAATATGGGAGCCGTATGCTCGAAAAAGGTTTTTGGTCCATAACCCGCAGAATAGCTCTTTGGGCTCTAATGAGTGGCGGGAGGGTAGTTTTTGACGCAGAACCCCAACCCACGATTCCATATTGCAAAACCGACTGACAGAGCAAAATATACAGATTTTATTATGTCAGGACTTGAGCAGCATCTCAATCTGGCAAAAACATAGATCAATTTTCTCACTCTTGCGGTAAGGTGGTCCACATGCACCTCCATCTCAAAAATTGATCCACCCACACATCCAGGTATCTTACTGTAGAGACTTTCTCTATAGTAGGACAAGAACAGATATTTTCCGCTCCCATTACAGAACACGGGTCGTAATGAATCATGATAGTGTCCCGGAGTGGTTGAGTCGCCGCGGTGAGAGTGTAAGTGGAGAATTTGGTTTTGCATAAATTTAAAGTGAGGACCGCTCCTATCTAACCAAAGTTTAACCAAACTGATCCCTCTTTCCGCCTTATCAAAAGTTTCATCATCCCATTGTGCACCTCTAAACACAAGTGCCGTATCATCTGCATAGCAAATTATTGAACCATCCAACGACAATTCAGCAATACTGTTTCAGAAAAATCAGGAACCAAATTGGTCCTAGCACCGTCCCTTGTGGTACCCCCAAAGTTTAGCACTTCCGGAGAACTTATCACATCATTAAGTTTAACTCTTTGAGAGCGTCCAGTTAAGTAGCTCTTGATCCACTTGTGAGCTGTTTGCTTAGAGATGCTTTTGGTCGCATCTTTGAAATCCAAACATAAAAGTATAAACAAAATAACACACACGACCTTGACATAAATATTCGACTGCCCTAATGAAATCCAATGTACTTGGTTCTTTTGACATAAATAACTACTAATGAGTCTAAAGTACAAGTTCAATTTTATTCTACTATTCCAAGGTTGTTAGAGAAGGTCGTGTTTCTTCAGCTTTGGAAGGGGCAGTAGTGCGAGTGTAGGTGAGACGTGAAGGCCATGTAGATCAATCACCCTTTGGTTCCTTCATCACCCATAAGATATGCTGAAAACGACATCCTTTTGAATTGTCCGATACAGCGATATGTGCGTTCGCACATTCGTGCCGCCAATCTCATCATTTCTTGTAGGTTTCCTCCAGACCCCTTTTCGCAGCTCAACGCTTCCGCTACGAACATACCGACGGGAATTCGGTATTGGTGGCTGCCTATAGTCCCTATCGGGCGCTATAGTCTCCACTTACTGGGTATTTCGATATATCGATATTTTTTATACATCCCTACTTCGTCGTCGAGGTATATTTTTTTGAGCTTATTGTCCAGAGTGATAACGAGGTTTCCAGTTTGTCCCTGTTTCTTGATGAACTTCAGTCCTCCTTGAATGATTGCGTTTTGTCGCGAGTTCGGCGTGGCTCGATGTTGACCGCGCATCGGATGGGAATAAATAAACTTCCTTTATTTATTTATTTATTTTATTTATTTATTCCTTCCACAATGAACACACAAGAGATAAATACTCAAATAAAAATAAAAGGACTACTCAAATAAATATAAACAAAAAACATCACTAATCTGGAAGGTACTCCCCCTGTATGGCGAACCGTGCACAGGGAGAGGAGTCAAATCTAGGGGAAAAACATAAGCAAGTACTGTGAACTATATAGAGCGGGTGTAGTTAAAACAGCATAAGGGAGACGACATTGTCTCATGGAAGCAGTACAAAGAAAAACATAAACAAAGAACAGAATTACATTATGGATTATTAAATTAAAGTAATTGTTTCCTTCCAAAAGATGCCTGGTTACTATTGATTTCCAATTTGCCTGATTACAAGCCACTTTGACATCTACAGGGAGTGAGTTGAAAAATTTCACTCCTATATAAAAATATTGGTTTTGGAAAAAAGAAGTTGTTCCCTTTGGAATTATACACCTGAGGTCCTTCTCTGCCCTAGTGTGTACATCATGACCAATCATTATAATTTTATTTTCCTTTTTAATTTGCAGAATGGCCGATTTTATGAACAATTGGCTTACTGAACAAATTCCCCATTTGATAAATATGGGAGCCGTATGCTCGAAAAAAGGTTTTTGGTCCATAACCCGCAGAATAGCTCTTTGGGCTCTAATGAGTGGCGGGAGGGTAGTTTTTGACGCAGAACCCCAACCCACGATTCCATATTGCAAAACCGACTGACAGAGCAAAATATACAGATTTTATTATGTCAGGACTTGAGCAGCATCTCAATCTGGCAAAAACATAGATCAATTTTCTCACTCTTGCGGTAAGGTGGTCCACATGCACCTCCCATCTCAAAAATTGATCCACCCACACATCCAGGTATCTTACTGTAGAGACTTTCTCTATAGTAGGACAAGAACAGATATTTTCCGCTCCCATTACAGAACACGGGTCGTAATGAATCATGATAGTGTCCCGGAGTGGTTGAGTCGCCGCGGTGAGAGTGTAAGTGGAGAATTTGGTTTTGCATAAATTTAAAGTGAGACCGCTCCTATCTAACCAAAGTTTAACCAAACTGATCCCTCTTTCCGCCTTATCAAAAGTTTCATCCCATTGTGCACCTCTAAACACAAGTGCCGTATCATCTGCATAGCAAATTATTGAACCATCCAACGACAATTCAGCAATACTGTTCAGAAAAATCAGGAACCAAATTGGTCCTAGCACCGTCCCTTGTGGTACCCCCAAAGTTTAGCACTTCCGGAGAGAACTTATCACATCATTAAGTTTAACTCTTTGAGAGCGTCCAGTTAAGTAGCTCTTGATCCACTTGTGAGCTGTTTGCTTAGAGATGCTTTTGGTCGCATCTTTGAAATCCAAACATAAAAGTATAAACAAAATAACACACACGACCTTGACATAAATATTCGACTGCCCTAATGAAATCCAATGTACTTGGTTCTTTTGACATAAATAACTACTAATGAGTCTAAAGTACAAGTTCAATTTTATTCTACTATTCCAAGGTTGTTAGAGAAGGTCGTGTTTCTTCAGCTTTGGAAGGGGCAGTAGTGCGAGTGTAGGTGAGACGTGAAGGCCATATAGATCAATCACCTTTGGTTCCTTCATCACCATAAGATATGCTGAAAACGACATCCTTTTGAATTGTCCGATACAGCGATATGTGCGTTCGCACATTCGTGCCGCCAATCTCATCATTTCTTGTAGGTTTCCTCCAGACCCCTTTTCGCAGCTCAACGCTTCCGCTACGAACATACCGACGGGAATTCGGTATTGGTGGCTGCCTATAGTCCCTATCGGGCGCTATAGTCTCCACTTACTGGGTATTTCGATATATCGATATTTTTTATACATCCCTACTTCGTCGTCGAGGTATATTTTTTTGAGCTTACTGTCCAGAGTGATAACGAGGTTTCCAGTTTGTCCCTGTTTCTTGATGAACTTCAGTCCTCCTTGAATGATTGCGTTTGTCGCGAGTTTGGCGTGGCTCGATGTTGACCGCGCATCGGATGGGAATAAATAAACTTCCTTTATTTATTTATTTATTTTTATTTATTTATTTATTTCCTTCCACAATAAACACACAAGAGATAAATACTCAAATAAAAATAAAAGGACTACTCAAATAAAATATAACAAAAAACATCACTAATCTGGAAGGTACTCCCCCTGTATGGCGAACCGTGCACAGGGAGAGGAGTCAAATCTAGGGGAAAAAACATAAGCAAGTACTGTGAACTATATAGAGCGGGTGTAGTTTAAAACAGCATAAGGGAGACGACATTGTCTCATGGAAGCAGTACAAAGAAAAACATAAACAAAGAACAGAATTACATTATGGATTATTAAATTAAAGTAATTGTTTCCTTCCAAAAGATGCCTGGTTACTATTGATTTCCAATTTGCCTGATTACAAGCCACTTTGACATCTACAGGGAGTGAGTTGAAAAATTTCACTCCTATATAAAAATATTGGTTTTGGAAAAAAGAAGTTGTTCCCTTTGGAATTATACACCTGAGGGTCCTTCTCTGCCCTAGTGTGTACATCATGACCAATCATTATAATTTTATTTTCCTTTTTAATTTGCAGAATGGCCGATTTTATGAACAATTGGCTTACTGAACAAATTCCCCATTTGATAAATATGGGAGCCGTATGCTCGAAAAAAGGTTTTTGGTCCATAACCCGCAGAATAGCTCTTTGGGCTCTAATGAGTGGCGGGAGGGTAGTTTTTGACGCAGAACCCCAACCCACGATTCCATATTGCAAAACCGACTGACAGAGCAAAATATACAGATTTTATTATGTCAGGACTTGAGCAGCATCTCAATCTGGCAAAAACATAGATCAATTTTCTCACTCTTGCGGTAAGGTGGTCCACATGCACCTCCCATCTCAAAAATTGATCCACCCACACATCCAGGTATCTTACTGTAGAGACTTTCTCTATAGTAGGACAAGAACAGATATTTTCCGCTCCCATTACAGAACACGGGTCGTAATGAATCATGATAGTGTCCCGGAGTGGTTGAGTCGCCGCGGTGAGAGTGTAAGTGGAGAATTTGGTTTTGCATAAATTTAAAGTGAGACCGCTCCTATCTAACCCAAAGTTTAACCAAACTGATCCCTCTTTCCGCCTTATCAAAAGTTTCATCCCATTGTGCACCTCTAAACACAAGTGCCGTATCATCTGCATAGCAAATTATTGAACCATCCAACGACAATTCAGCAATACTGTTCAGAAAAATCAGGAACCAAATTGGTCCTAGCACCGTCCCTTGTGGTACCCCAAAGTTTAGCACTTCCGGAGAACTTATCACATCATTAAGTTTAACTCTTGAGAGCGTCCAGTTAAGTAGCTCTTGATCCACTTGTGAGCTGTTTGCTTAGAGATGCTTTTGGTCGCATCTTTGAAATCCAAACATAAAAGTATAAACAAAATAACACACACGACCTTGACATAAATATTCGACTGCCCTAATGAAATCCAATGTACTTGGTTCTTTTGACATAAATAACTACTAATGAGTCTAAAGTACAAGTTCAAGAGCTTATTGTCCAGAGTGATAACGAGGTTTCCAGTTTGTCCCTGTTTCTTGATGAACTTCAGTCCTCCTTGAATGATTGCGTTTGTCGCGAGTTCGGCGTGGCTCGATGTTGACCGCGCATCGGATGGGAATAAATAAACTTCCTTTATTTATTTATTTATTTTTATTTATTTATTTCCTTCCACAATAAACACACAAGAGATAAATACTCAAATAAAAATAAAAGGACTACTCAAATAAAATATAACAAAAAACATCACTAATCTGGAAGGTACTCCCCCTGTATGGCGAACCGTGCACAGGGAGAGGAGTCAAATCTAGGGGAAAAACATAAGCAAGTACTGTGAACTATATAGAGCGGGTGTAGTTAAAACAGCATAAGGGAGACGACATTGTCTCATGGAAGCAGTACAAAGAAAAACATAAACAAAGAACAGAATTACATTATGGATTATTAAATTAAAGTAATTGTTTCCTTCCAAAAGATGCCTGGTTACTATTGATTTCCAATTTGCCTGATTACAAGCCACTTTGACATCTACAGGGAGTGAGTTGAAAAATTTCACTCCTATATAAAAATATTGGTTTTGGAAAAAAGAAGTTGTTCCCTTTGGAATTATACACCTGAGGTCCTTCTCTGCCCTAGTGTGTACATCATGACCAATCATTATAATTTTATTTTCCTTTTTAATTTGCAGAATGGCCGATTTTATGAACAATTGGCTTACTGAACAAATTCCCCATTTGATAAATATGGGAGCCGTATGCTCGAAAAAAGGTTTTTGGTCCATAACCCGCAGAATAGCTCTTTGGGCTCTAATGAGTGGCGGGAGGGTAGTTTTTGACGCAGAACCCCAACCCACGATTCCATATTGCAAAACCGACTGACAGAGCAAAATATACAGATTTTATTATGTCAGGACTTGAGCAGCATCTCAATCTGGCAAAAACATAGATCAATTTTCTCACTCTTGCGGTAAGGTGGTCCACATGCACCTCCCATCTCAAAAATTGATCCACCCACACATCCAGGTATCTTACTGTAGAGACTTTCTCTATAGTAGGACAAGAACAGATATTTTCCGCTCCCATTACAGAACACGGGTCGTAATGAATCATGATAGTGTCCCGGAGTGGTTGAGTCGCCGCGGTGAGAGTGTAAGTGGAGAATTTGGTTTTGCATAAATTTAAAGTGAGACCGCTCCTATCTAACCAAAGTTTAACCAAACTGATCCCTCTTTCCGCCTTATCAAAAGTTTCATCCCATTGTGCACCTCTAAACACAAGTGCCGTATCATCTGCATAGCAAATTATTGAACCATCCAACGACAATTCAGCAATACTGTTCAGAAAAATCAGGAACCAAATTGGTCCTAGCACCGTCCCTTGTGGTACCCCAAAGTTTAGCACTTCCGGAGAACTTATCACATCATTAAGTTTAACTCTTTGAGAGCGTCCAGTTAAGTAGCTCTTGATCCACTTGTGAGCTGTTTGCTTAGAGATGCTTTTGGTCGCATCTTTGAAATCCAAACATAAAAGTATAAACAAAATAACACACACGACCTTGACATAAATATTCGACTGCCCTAATGAAATCCAATGTACTTGGTTCTTTTGACATAAATAACTACTAATGAGTCTAAAGTACAAGTTCAATTTATTCTACTATTCCAAGGTTGTTAGAGAAGGTCGTGTTTCTTCAGCTTTGGAAGGGGCAGTAGTGCGAGTGTAGGTGAGACGTGAAGGCCATGTAGATCAATCACCTTTGGTTCCTTCATCACCATAAGATATGCTGAAAACGACATCCTTTTGAATTGTCCGATACAGCGATATGTGCGTTCGCACATTCGTGCCGCCAATCTCATCATTTCTTGTAGGTTTCCTCCAGACCCCTTTTCGCAGCTCAACGCTTCCGCTACGAACATACCGACGGGAATTCGGTATTGGTGGCTGCCTATAGTCCCTATCGGGCGCTATAGTCTCCACTTACTGGGTATTTCGATATATCGATATTTTTTATACATCCCTACTTCGTCGTCGAGGTATATTTTTTTGAGCTTATTGTCCAGAGTGATAACGAGGTTTCCAGTTTGTCCCCTGTTTCTTGATGAACTTCAGTCCTCCTTGAATGATTGCGTTTGTCGCGAGTTCGGCGTGGCTCGATGTTGACCGCGCATCGGATGGGAATAAATAAACTTCCTTTATTTATTTATTTATTTTTATTTATTTATTTCCTTCCACAATGAACACACAAGAGATAAATACTCAAATAAAAATAAAAGGACTACTCAAATAAAATATAACAAAAAACATCACTAATCTGGAAGGTACTCCCCCTGTATGGCGAACCGTGCACAGGGAGAGGAGTCAAATCTAGGGGAAAAACATAAGCAAGTACTGTGAACTATATAGAGCGGGTGTAGTTAAAACAGCATAAGGGAGACGACATTGTCTCATGGAAGCAGTACAAAGAAAAACATAAACAAAGAACAGAATTACATTATGGATTATTAAATTAAAGTAATTGTTTCCTTCCAAAAGATGCCTGGTTACTATTGATTTCCAATTTGCCTGATTACAAGCCACTTTGACATCTACAGGGAGTGAGTTGAAAAATTTCACTCCTATATAAAAATATTGGTTTTGGAAAAAAGAAGTTGTTCCCTTTGGAATTATACACCTGAGGTCCTTCTCTGCCCTAGTGTGTACATCATGACCAATCATTATAATTTTATTTTCCTTTTTAATTTGCAGAATGGCCGATTTTATGAACAATTGGCTTACTGAACAAATTCCCCATTTGATAAATATGGGAGCCGTATGCTCGAAAAAAGGTTTTTGGTCCATAACCCGCAGAATAGCTCTTTGGGCTCTAATGAGTGGCGGGAGGGTAGTTTTTGACGCAGAACCCCAACCCACGATTCCATATTGCAAAACCGACTGACAGAGCAAAATATACAGATTTTATTATGTCAGGACTTGAGCAGCATCTCAATCTGGCAAAAACATAGATCAATTTTCTCACTCTTGCGGTAAGGTGGTCCACATGCACCTCCCATCTCAAAAATTGATCCACCCACACATCCAGGTATCTTACTGTAGAGACTTTCTCTATAGTAGGACAAGAACAGATATTTTCCGCTCCCATTACAGAACACGGGTCGTAATGAATCATGATAGTGTCCCGGAGTGGTTGAGTCGCCGCGGTGAGAGTGTAAGTGGAGAATTTGGTTTTGCATAAATTTAAAGTGAGACCGCTCCTATCTAACCAAAGTTTAACCAAACTGATCCCTCTTTCCGCCTTATCAAAAGTTTCATCCCATTGTGCACCTCTAAACACAAGTGCCGTATCATCTGCATAGCAAATTATTGAACCATCCAACGACAATTCAGCAATACTGTTCAGAAAAATCAGGAACCAAATTGGTCCTAGCACCGTCCCTTGTGGTACCCCAAAGTTTAGCACTTCCGGAGAACTTATCACATCATTAAGTTTAACTTTTTGAGAGCGTCCAGTTAAGTAGCTCTTGATCCACTTGTGAGCTGTTTGCTTAGAGATGCTTTTGGTCGCATCTTTGAAATCCAAACATAAAAGTATAAACAAAATAACACACACGACCTTGACATAAATATTCGACTGCCCTAATGAAATCCAATGTACTTGGTTCTTTTGACATAAATAACTACTAATGAGTCTAAAGTACAAGTTCAATTTTATTCTACTATTCCAAGGTTGTTAGAGAAGGTCGTGTTTCTTCAGCTTTGGAAGGGGCAGTAGTGCGAGTGTAGGTGAGACGTGAAGGCCATATAGATCAATCACCTTTGGTTCCTTCATCACCATAAGATATGCTGAAAACGACATCCTTTTGAATTGTCCGATACAGCGATATGTGCGTTCGCACATTCGTGCCGCCAATCTCATCATTTCTTGTAGGTTTCCTCCAGACCCCTTTTCGCAGCTCAACGCTTCCGCTACGAACATACCGACGGGAATTCGGTATTGGTGGCTGCCTATAGTCCCTATCGGGCGCTATAGTCTCCACTTACTGGGTATTTCGATATATCGATATTTTTTATACATCCCTACTTCGTCGTCGAGGTATATTTTTTTGAGCTTACTGTCCAGAGTGATAACGAGGTTTCCAGTTTGTCCCTGTTTCTTGATGAACTTCAGTCCTCCTTGAATGATTGCGTTTGTCGCGAGTTCGGCGTGGCTCGATGTTGACCGCGCATCGGATGGGAATAAATAAACTTCCTTTATTTATTTATTTATTTTTATTTATTTATTTCCTTCCACAATAAACACACAAGAGATAAATACTCAAATAAAAATAAAAGGACTACTCAAATAAAATATAACAAAAAACCTCACTAATCTGGAAGGTACTCCCCCTGTATGGCGAACCGTGCACAGGGAGAGGAGTCAAATCTAGGGGAAAAACATAAGCAAGTACTGTGAACTATATAGAGCGGGTGTAGTTAAAACAGCATAAGGGAGACGACATTGTCTCATGGAAGCAGTACAAAGAAAAACATAAACAAAGAACAGAATTACATTATGGATTATTAAATTAAAGTAATTGTTTCCTTCCAAAGATGCCTGGTTACTATTGATTTCCAATTTGCCTGATTACAAGCCACTTTGACATCTACAGGGAGTGAGTTGAAAAATTTCACTCCTATATAAAAATATTGGTTTTGGAAAAAAGAAGTTGTTCCCTTTGGAATTATACACCTGAGGTCCTTTTCTGCCCTATTGTGTACATCATGACCAATCATTATAATTTTATTTTCCTTTTTAATTTGCAGAATGGCCGATTTTATGAACAATTGGCTTACTGAACAAAGTCCCCATTTGATAAATATGGGAGCCGTATGCTCGAAAAAAGGTTTTTGGTCCATAACCCGCAGAATAGCTTTTTGGGCTCTAATGAGTGGCTGGAGGGTAGTTTTTGACGCAGAACCCCAACCCACGATTCCATATTGCAAAACCGACTGACATAGAGCAAAATATACAGATTTCATTATGTCGGGACTTAAGCAGCATCTCAATCTGGCAAAAACATAGATCAATTTTCTCACTCTTGCGGTAAGGTGGTCCACATGCACCTCCCATCTCAAAAATTGATCCACCCACACACCCAGGTATCTTACTGTAGAGACTTTCTCTATAGTAGGACAAGAACAGATATTTTCCGCTCCCATTACAGAACACGAGTCGTAATGAATGATGATAGTGTCCCGGAGTGGTTGAGTCGCCGCGGTGAGAGTGTAAGTGGAGAATTTGGTTTTGCATAAATTTAAAGTGAGACCGCTCCTATCTAACCAAAGTTTAACCAAACTGATCCCTCTTTCCGCCTTATCAAAAGTTTCATCCCAGTTGTGCACCTCTAAACACAAGTGCCGTATCATCTGCATAGCAAATTATTGAACCATCCAACGACAATTCAGCAATACTGTTCAGAAAAATCAGGAACCAAATTGGTCCTAGCACCGTCCCTTGTGGTACCCCAAAGTTTAGCACTTCCGGAGAACTTATCACATCATTAAGTTTAACTCTTTGAGAGCGTCCAGTTAAGTAGCTCTTGATCCACTTGTGAGCTGTTTGCTTAGAGATGCTTTTGGTCGCATCTTTGAAATCCAAACTATAAAAGTATAAACAAAATAACACACACGACCTTGACATAAATATTCGACTGCCCTAATGAAATCCAATGTACTTGGTTCTTTTGACATAAATAACTACTAATGAGTCTAAAGTACAAGTTCAATTTTATTCTACTATTCCAAGGTTGTTAGAGAAGGTCGTGTTTCTTCAGCTTTGGAAGGGGCAGTAGTGCGAGTGTAGGTGAGACGTGAAGGCCATATAGATCAATCACCTTTGGTTCCTTCATCACCATAAGATATGCTGAAAACGACATCCTTTTGAATTGTCCGATACAGCGATATGTGCGTTCGCACATTCGTGCCGTCAATCTCATCATTTCTTGTAGGTTTCCTCCAGACCCCTTTTCGCAGCTCAACGCTTCCGCTACGAACATACCGACGGGAATTCGGTATTGGTGGCTGCCTATAGTCCCTATCGGGCGCTATAGTCTCCACTTACTGGGTATTTCGATATATCGATATTTTTTATACATCCCTACTTCGTCGTCGAGGTATATTTTTTTGAGCTTACTGTCCAGAGTGATAACGAGGTTTCCAGTTTGTCCCCGTTTCTTGATGAACTTCAGTCTTATGTTATTAGCTATGTTGACCGCGCATCGGATGGGAATAATAAACTTCCTTTATTTATTTTTTATTTTTATTTATTTATTTCCTTCCACAATGAACACACAAGAGATAAACTCAAATAAAAATAAAAGGACTACTCAAATAAAATATAACAAAAAACTCACTAATCTGGAAGGTACTCCCCCTGTATGGCGAACCGTGCACAGGGAGAGGAGTCAAATCTAGGGGAAAAACATAAGCAAGTACTGTGAACTATATAGAGCGGGTGTAGTTAAAACAGCATAGGGAGACGACATTGTCTCATGGAAGCAGTACAAAAAAAACATAAACAAAGAACAGAATTACATTATGGATTATTAAATTAAAGTAATGTTTCCTTCCAAAGATGCCTGGTTACTATGATTTCCATTTGCCTGATTACAAGCCACTTTGACATCTACAGGGAGTGAGTTGAAAAATTTCACTCCTATATAAAAATATTGGTTTTGGAAAAAAGAAGTTGTTCCCTTGGACTTATACACCTGAGGTCCTTCTCTGCCCTAGTGGTACCATCATGACCAAGTGGATACGAGGTTTCCAGTTTGTCCCGTTCTGATGAACTTCAGTCTATGTATTTTTTTTTTTTTTTTTTTTTTTTTTTTTTTTTTTTTTTTTTTTTTTTTTTTTTTTTGAAAGTACCTAATTGAAGAAATTTTCCGGAGATAGATCTCCCTGCAGGTGAAACCACTCTCCATAGTGATGCCGATGAACGAAAATATCTTTCACCCACTCTTCCCTCATATCCTGACTGGCCTGACGCAGGCGCGGTTTCAAGGGGGGGCGGGAGGTCACGGGGGTCATGACCCCCTCCCCCCAAACCAGGTAGAATTTTGAAAATTTTTGAAATTTTGGAGTAGAGTTTTGACATAAACAATCAAATTATGAATAAATATTGGATTGGAATAAAATGGACTTTATTGTTAAGAGATTGAAAAAATGAGAAAATTTAGTTCATTTTGTTTGTTTGGTTACTATTATTATTTTTTTTTTAGCTTTTGATTTCACCCTGTAACCCCCCCCATTTTCAGATCTGCGCCTGGCCTGACGCCAGTAGAACTGAAGAGTCCAAGGCATATAATTGCCACAATTCCGAAAGCGACATTAAGACCCAAAACAGCTGATAGGACGGGCGAAACTGACAGGAATTCGCGTGCAGTGGTCAATCAAGCGCCTTGGGGCGATTATTTACAGTCAATCCAAGACACACAGAGTGCTTTTATCTTCGACGGTTGTTGGTTAATGTTACTGGCCCATTATCATTTCAAGATATACGTAAAGTGAATGGGCAACAATATCCAACGTATAAAGATGCATGCCTTGCACTCGGCTTGCTTCCTGAAGCTGCATTGGACTGTACAGCAATACAAATTCGTCTACTAATCGCATAGGGTTGACTACATGTTTCCCAGCCCGAGCACAGATATGGGAAAATCATAGTTTTAGGAGGTTCCTTCCCGTACTGGGGATGCGCGGGATTGTAAAGGGATTCGCGTTTTTTCACCTCATTTACGATCATCACGTTTTTTTCCTGTTCGGAGTTCATAATGTGTTCTGTTCGGTGTCTCAAGGCTGGCTGACCAGATCGTTAGTTTCCTTGGGCAGTTTTTCAAAAATATTTTTTTTTAGGCACTGCAATAACTCAGAAATGTTTTCTCATCAATTGGACTCTACTTTAACTCATTTACTTTCACAATGAATTTTCTTTTCTCACTCACCTACAATGATAAGTTTTTTATAGTGGTTTCTCCAAAAAGAGATTTCCTGCCCAAGGTACAATAATAGCATGTACCTTGAGCAGCATGAATTGTACCTTGAGCACCTACCTATGTTGCCTCAGGTGACTAGTAAAATGACTGGAGAAAATATGAAATTATACACACAAATTCAGTTTCATCTGCAATTTTATTGACAATAGAATATAGCATAAGTTTTCAACAAAACATTGAAAAATTTGGGTGGCAATAACCAATTTATTGGTTAAGCTCAAGTCCAGACTGGAAATAATATAGTAGGCTCAACTTTCATTTCATAACTTCTGTAACATTGACCACCATAGGAACATTATTTTATACAAGTCTTAGAAGTAACTGGAATGAATTAGCCAACATAGTTACTCATGAAGAAATATGAAAATAAGTTTTTAAAATTCACAAAGCACAAAATGAAAAAATCAATGGAAAATGGAATAAACAGAAAAGTCACTTGGTTGAATAACTTGAGATGTATTCAAAATCAATAGAGATTGAATCCAGCAAAAGAAATATTGAACTGGATTCCACCTCGCCTGTGAACTTTAGGCTGAGGCAAAATTCTTATTATATCTTCAACCCTCACTCTGCAAACATCATCAATGTCAGGCCATCTGAACATTTTTTGTTTCTTTCTTAGAAATTTTATGGTCACTTGATCACAACTGGCTTCAAGAACTTGACCGACATAGAACTTGGCAAGATTTTGGGTAGAAAAAGAAACCAAAACCCATTTGTCGACATTGGTTGAAGGGTTAGTGAAATCCCACTTTCCTACAATCCATTCCTCAGATATTTCATCATCTTCTTGTTCTTTTATCATTTCTGATGCTAGATCTTCCAAATTTTCATCTTCCTCTTCATCAGCGGTGTATTGTTTGAAGGTTAATATGTGTTGAGAGAGGCTCTGAAGGAGCCGAGAAAAGGGTGGGTGATTTATGATTTGCGGGTTTTCCGAAGGACCAGATTTATTTGATTAATTAGGTATATCTAAGATGAGAAAGGAATGGAATTAGGACAGGAAGATGGGTAGTTACCTTCTTTGCGACGTAGTCGACACGAGGACGATGCGAAGTACCGGTACCGGCAGGATCTTCAGAAGTCGAAGTAGGTATGTTTAGCGCGAACTCGCGAAACGATAGGAAACGAGATTTTCGCGCACGAGAGTACCGATGTTTAAGGATGATATTCGGTTTTGGTTTTCGTTTTCACAATAGATCGTTGAGAAGGTAAAAATGGTGATGGATGATATGATGGGTACGAGATTACTGCAAGGAGGATTTGGGAGGTTACAGCGAACAGGTGGTTGTTGATGAGGGGGAATTCATCAGGTGATTTGATTTTAGGTAGATTGGTGTGAGAATAATAAAATAATGTAAGGTTAATTTCAAATTTAGGTTAACAGTTATAGATTAATATTTGTATACCTGTAAGTCGTAAATTATTGATTAAATTGCCAAGTATTGGCGGTTATGTTGGCACCATTGATGCCTCTAGTGTTCTCCTATCAAATGTTGTGGTATGAGCAGTGTGCAGTGATAAGGGGATAAGGAAATGGCCAAATATACGCAGTTCCACAGATGGAAATTTAGGTGAGTCCTGAACAAGCGGATTTCCAATTTTCACTTTCATCTTCAGAACTGTCTTTCTTACCAGATTTCTGCTTGCAAATCTTACCGAAATTCAACTTCTTAGCAGGCTTGTCTTTCTCTGTCAACTTCTGTGGACGTTTTCTTGCTTCAACAGCCTGTTGGAAATCCTCTTTTTCTGGTGTATCTGTGATCACTCTGGATTTTCCAAGTCTTCCTCGTCTTTTTGTTCCATTTTGTTGTGTAGGTGCTCTGGGTAAAGGGCGAACTTCAAGTGGGCTGACATAAGAACATGAGGGCTGTGGTGAACTTGGCTGTGGAACACGATCAGGACTCACGCATGCTGAATTTTCATGTTGATTGGGAGCAGTCACATTTTTCGATTGTGTATTGTCAGTTATCTGTATTTTAGGAGATGAAAAAATGATGTGATTTTCGTCAAAGAGATCAGTAGGAGTTGCGGAGAGAAAGTCTTCTTCAGAATAAACATTTGGATCAAGTGGGAAAACTCCTGTCGCTTTGAAGCCAGCAATAATGTTTGTTGGGGTGAAAGCTCTTGGATAAGATTTTCCCAGTAGACTAGAAACCTCATAAATACTTATCGGCTTCCCTGGGTTGTTTGTCATCCACAAGGAGCACTCTTGATGGTAGAAGGTTTTTAATGGTCCAAACACCCCTTTATCAAGTGGCTGTAGCCTGTGACTTGTGTGGGGTGGTAATGTGAATATCACAATACAATTTTCCTTGAAAATTCAATCGCCTCCAAAGATAAATGACTGTCATGGTTATCAAGGATGATCAAAACAGGTTGTTTCTTTGGA
>CM034001.1:5353742-5377072 GCA_019603395.1 Cyrtorhinus lividipennis
GACTAAGATCGCCAGGGTTTTTAAAGCCTATGAAAGAGTTCGCAAAATATATAACATGGTAATAATACAGATCTGTAATTTTCGGTAAGGGGTGGAGAGGGTGAAATAACAGAAATAGGATGGTACATCGAGGGAACGGTCACAAGCCACTACTACCTCCAGTGTACATAATGTACCCTTGGAAAATGTCGATCAGGGTATCGAATTATAGATAATTTAATAAACGAAAAGGAGAAATTAATTATTTACAATAGTTAGGTAACTTATAGAAAAAAAAAAAAAAAAAAAAAAAAATACATTTAAGTTTCCAACTGTATTACGCATCTTGAGACACCTTTTACAATGTGGCTTCTAATTTGAGCTTATTACACCAACTTAAGGGGTAAGAGGAAGTAGTGTTGAAGAATTAATTTATTTATAACACCTTTATATATTTTCATATATAAAGAACAATATAACCTATGATGATCCACTTAAGAACTACTGCTTGAGTAATCCTATTCATAGTTGTTACATCACCGTAATAATTGATTTGCCTTTGGAGCGAACCATTTTAACTCGAAATAACTTGATTTCTTACTAACACAAATCACAGGGAGTTCAAAGATTGCGCTTAGCGCCTTCTAAGGGTTTTAGGCCAATAAAGTACATATTTACAGATTGACTGATTTGGCTAGGGATGAACACGTGGTTGTTTGGCCAAGAGCTGCTTTTTCTTACGATAAACAGCTTTTAACGTCTGGATGACTACTTCTCGTCTGATCGTCGGAATCACCGGTTGACTGGGGTAATTTGACAGATGCAACAGTGCGGCAGCCAAAATAGGTCCGTGTACAAATTATCACCACCGTCTTCCAGGGCGACAAGTCGTTTTTGAACAAATTGCTGCTCACAACGGGACGTGTAGCCATTTGGAAGGGAGCAGATACCACTGCACTGCGAAGATCTGAAAATCAACATTCGTCAATCAAGCACCAGTACTGACTGTCATTGTTTTGAATCCACCATATTGCTGTAGTACGTGATTACTTATTACAAAGTCACTGTGATTGGCACTTAACAATTCGTTAAACCAATACTCACATGCAAGTTTCACTTCTCACGAGCTGTGTATAACGTTGATCGTGTCCAAATTGACGACGTACATCCAGTTGCCTTTGTTGTTCAATGCTGCTTTTGGTGCGATAAACCTGGGGCTGGTGGGACACAGTTGAACAGTCCCTGCTGATTGTCTCTTGTTCCTCGTCTTCTTGCCGGGAACAGTCGTAATGGTGGAGTTCCCCTCTGATAAGGTCTCGCGTTTCTTCCTTGCTATCCTCGTGTACCTGATACTCACAAATCACAAATAACAATTAAAAAAAATAAAAAAAAAAAAAATTAAGCCTTATTATCAATGGCTTAAGCCCCCCAAAGTCATAAATGATTTGGTCTTTCAATTGGTTCATATTTTTTTGCAGTCTTCAAAAATTTCTGTTAATTTTCCTAGAAACAGAGTTTTATTACAAATCTAGTTCAAGTTATTTTAATATACTGTTGGCCCTCACAGGCTTTTGTTTCCAGGCGTCGCCATTTACAACAGCCTTTAGTAAATTTAAAGCTAATGTAAGATGCCATAAAAATGCTCCCGAGAATACTATTGGAAGAGGGACCAGAACTACAGAGGTGCTTGGCACAATCTGCAGTCAAGATAGCAATGCAAGACTCAATATGATGAGGCCGTACAGCCTTGTTGGATCGCGTCGCTTTTTAAGATCCAGGAAAATGTTGAGGAAGCACAAGTTGCAGCTAAGAACTTGATGAAGAACTCAATATGAGCTCTACATGAAACTGACATTCCAAGAGACCAAAATTTGTCGACGTAAGAACGTCAAGACAATTTGATTATGAGAGCCGAACGATCGCAACCAATTATTGATCCAAAAGAAAATTAGCAAATACAATTTTTCAAGGTATTACTGGATCAGGGCGAAAGATTCCATCAAATGAAGGATCACTATGATTTTTTTGGTTTACTTCTACTGGCGGTATTTTTATCCTGAGTGATGAGGATCTGAGGAAACATTGTAGACATTTGAACACCATACTCACAGATCGGGTGTCTGACATTGATCCTATTGATATAGCAAATGTATTACGCTTGATTTCCAGTTTGGTGCCAAATGACGCAACAGCACTGCAAAGCTTGCAATTCATTTATGGAAACTATTTCGGCAGTGCCAAATCTTAATTCCGGTCACTGTGGCATCAGGCGAACGCAGTTTTTCTATGTTGAAGCTAATCAAAAATTACCTCAAAGAGCCCACATGCTAGGCGTCGCCTGGGGCCACCAAAATCCTAAAGCCACCCCTGCCTCCAGCACATTTGAGGAGGTGGATTTATCGTACTGTGAAGAAGTGATGACGAGCAAAGTAACGATTGATGGATAGAGGAGAGAAACCTAACCAGATGATAATTTTTATATTCTTTGCACCTACCCGAACTGACGCTAAAAACGCTGCAAATTCATTCACAGGGGTTGGTTATCCCTCGGACCAGGCGCATGGAGACTCATCTCATCAACATGGGGAAATGTGGAGAAACAGTGGGTGTGGTGAGTGCCGGACCCATTCCAATCGATTCAGGGTACAAAATTTAGTGGAAAATGATACCCCACACGCCTAGGTACTAGAAATCTCGATAACACACTTTCGATATGAGTAGATAGGTATTTTCTACTACCAAAATCGGCGTGGACGGCGTACGGCGTATGGACATTTGCTAATTTTGATCTAAAAACCTTGAAACGTCCAAAAATAAATTTTGGGCCGAATAGGACAAACATAGGTTGTTTATTCAAGGAAAAAGTTCCAGGGTATGAGGTTAACTTGTGATTTTCGAACATTATCCAGCCCTATGTGCCTTAAAAGGGACGACCTCTCAGCAGATGATAAGTAAATGAACAGGAAAAACATTATCATGAACGTTCTACTGGGAGTCTAAACTGTAAGGCTACTTTTGGGTTCCTTCATACTATCGATACAAGAGTACATAAAGGCAAACAGGCCTATTTCCATTTGATTATCGAACAAAAGATTCCGAAAATTTTTATGATGGACAACTTATAAGTCTGTTTTTTTTGGTTCTGATATATACTCAATCAATGTCACCCGAACGTATAATATAACCTCTCGATCAATGCTAATTGCTTTTTTACGTGCCAGATTTCCAAGCAACAACCTATCTACTTTGCAGCTAATCGACCATTGTACTTCTAATCGTTCCTCCATCTGTCCACATTCACGAATGAAGTTTTAAACTGCTTGCTGATAGATATAGACTTATCGGGGCATCTCGATGGAAACACGAGTAGTCAGTCATGAACCGACTCAAACGGCAGTTCATCGCCCCTCCTGCACTTACCCAGCAGAAGGTAACACTAGACAACTTTATTGAAAAACGCTGCAAATTCTTTCACAGGGGTTGGTTATTCCTTGGACCTGGAGCATGGAGACTCATTCTTCAACATGGGGGAAACAGTGGCTGTGGCGGGATCTGGACCCATTCCAATCGATTCAGGGTCCCAAAATTTAGTGGAAAATATCCCCACCGCTATGCCAAAAATCTCGAAATACATTTTTAAAAAAATGGATTTTGACCCCTCCTCCGCCCAAATTTGGTCCGGTTAAGCTGAAAAGTTGTGAGGACCCTCCCGGGGGGGCCCTGACCAATTCAGATTTTTAGAAAATTTTCTACTACCAAAATCGGTGGACGGCGGACGGTCATTTGCTTATTTTGATCTAGACCACCTTGAACGCAGAAAACTTTGGGAATCGGGGAGTTAACTTTTTTGCATGAAAACAGATTGATTATTCAAGGAACAATCAACTAAAACTAAACTGTCCAAAAGAAGCAATAAGCAGGTGCAGTAAATTGAAGTTCAAAGTCCTCACCTTTTCCACCATTTGTTAGGATCGTAGCGAGTGACAGGAGGACCAGCTAGTTCGGGGTGGATGAGGGCCGAGTATATGAAACCAGGGTCTTCGTTGACGAATTGGAGTGGTGCTGGTGAAAACGGGTGTCTGCGGTCTGGGTACTCGAAGTCTGTCTGTAGCGAGAAAACAAGTATTTTTTTCTTTATTGGACTGGTATCAATAGTCGCAATCTTATGCTCGTAATAGCTGTGATACTGACGAGAACATGACCAAAACCTTGCTTTCCTAGCCGAAAAAGGGGTAGGTAGGAGAAAAGGGTGCCGTCTTCGATCCCCTAATATCGCCAGGTTAGCGCCCAGCGTGCTCTCCGCAGCCAGGCGAGGCAACCAGCGCTTTTTTGCATCTGATTCCCCTAGACGCCTAGACCCCAGTAATCCCCACCGACGGAGATAGCATCCTCGTCATCAGTTATCGTTTGCCGAACTACATCTAGCTCTACATCTAGCATTAATTGGGAATGCATCTAGGTCTAGCGTCTAGGGGAATCAGATGTGAAAAAGCGCTGGTTGCCTCGCCTGGCTGCGGAGAGCACGCTGGGCTGCTAAACCTGGGATATTAGGGGATCGGAGACGGCACCGCTTTCTCCTACCTACCCCTTTTTTCAGCTAGGAAAGCAAGGTTTTGGTGAGTATCTGAACCCTCCCGCTACTAAGATGTAAAGACGTCTCGAAGTTCATAATAAAATCAGGCTGAGCCTATCCATAAATCAACTGTAAAGGAAAAAATAATTATTCGGTATTTTGGCATGGACCTATTTAATCTTGAATATCTACGAAAAAAGAAAATTGTTTTAATGGATGCTCCAGCAGAGATTATTACATATCCTTGCTTTTGCTATTGAAATTTAAAAGTACCTACTATCGCAGTGTTACCTATTTTGTTGGTAATTTTTGTATTAAGTGAATACCTACCTAATTTTTCACAACTTATTTTTATTTTTAGATGTTGATAATGGCGTTTAGCTGAAACTACAAACATCCTCCATTTCGGAAGGGCGACTATATCCTGTTGATCCTGGTACTCTGAGTCAGGACCGCTATAATTATACTCCTTCGCTGAAATAACAACTCATCCAATTTTCGATACCTAATAATAGAAATTATAGCGCACTTACGAGGTTGAAAGGACTGAAAAATGGATTGAAATGTTGGGAAGGCGGTGGGTGCAGGTAATCTCGAGGACGGCCGCCATAGTGTGAAGGAAATCTGCTTTTTGGTGGATATGGATTCGAGGGTGGTCCGTAAACTGGCCTGGAAAGATCGGTGGATTATTATTACTATTGTTATAAAAGATCGTTTAAATATTTTTTGTATAGTGCTAACATTGTTTATATCCTATTTAGGTACCTAGACATCAGGTAGACTTACCTAGGTTTCGTGTCTCGTCTTTCATTTGCGAAGATTGAATTATAGTCGACTTGCCACTTTTCAACCAGATATTCGATTACGTGCCTGAAAAAAAAGTCTCTGTCAACTTAGTTGTTTCACCGGAATGAAGAATTTCAGAGGGTTGTAGTGATTATACCCAAACTACAAGTGGAATTTAGTAAAGAAAAACTAAATGCACAATCATACAATGATTTGAATTTAATTTGCATCGTAGAGAAAAAGAGCAGAGTCCGGGCTATGCTTTGATTATTCATGGAATAACATGTTTTCATGAAAATTTGGGGGGGTTAGGGGTCAAAATGTGTATTTTGAAAGATGTATTTTCGAGGTTTTTGGCGATCCTAGGCGTGTGGGGTATCATTCCACTTTTGTTCATGAATCAATGTGGGGGGAGGTTTTGTTGGGGTTACCTTTCGAATGTGTTGTTTTCGAGTTTGTGTATAGGTGTGGGAAAATAAATTTTGGACCCTGAATCATGGAATTGGTCTTTCTACGTTTTTCGTAGATTAATTGTACCCATCATTGATAAACTTAGTTATCGGCCTCGATAACTGGACCAGCCCGTGTGTACGGTCGTCAGAACAACATATTTTTATGTTGGTAATTAGGAGATCCTCTTAATTATTTACTGTTCCTCAGACGCTCCTACAACACTCCCCTTGAAAAATATAAATAAATGGGCAGTCGTTTCTTCAACAAGTCCCTCCCAATACCTCCCAGAAGGGAAGCAGGAAGTGAGCGGGCTGATGGTCGGGTGTTTCCATGGAAGACCTCGCCAAGAGGATACGAGAACATTACAAAAGGCGGCTTTCTCTGCATGCACGAGTTCAGGAAGGCAAATGAACAACTCCCACAATCTGGGTGAAAGGTTGGCCGATGGTAGGGGTTTAAGACCTTTAGCTAACGAGAAACTAATTTTGGTCGCTCCGTGATGATTCCTTCAACTTGACTGAAAGCTATAGTTTCATGCTAATGTTCCTGAGGGCCCCGAATGTGTTAGATATATTATGCCCTCATTCGTATATATATTGCTGCACTTCTATAGGTCAAAGGGGTGGTAGAGTTTCTCAGGGTCTCCTATAGTACGAAATGTCTTACGTACCACGAAACCAGAGCTGTTTAAAATATGAATCACACGTAGTGCTTGATTCTGGCCTGCCTCTGAGGATGGATACATACAGTATCATACGAACAATTGTCCGTTAAATTCAGTTAAATAAAAACAAATTGAAGAACTTACTTGTGTCGTCCTACATACCCATTGTCTACACAAATGTGGAAGAATAATTGTTATGACAAAATGTTTAACTAATGGTGGCAATTATTCAAACCATTAATGTAAAAATGCTGCAAATTCTTACACATGGATTGGTTATTCCTCGAACCAGGCGCATGGAGACTAATTTGAACCACGGACCAGGTGCATGGAGATACATTTCTTCAACATGGGGAAAATGGAATCAGTGGGTGTGGCGGGTCCCGGACCCATTCAAATCGATTGAGGGTTCAAAATTTAGTGGAAAATGATACCCCACACGCCTAGGTTACAGAAATCTCGAAAAAACATGAGGTGAATTTAAACAGGCGACATTGCCGCCAGTGTGGAGAACTTCGAAACTAAAAAGGTGTGATTACCTTCTCAATGTTGCACGGGAGCAACACTGGAGAAGTTCCTGCACATTCAGGTTAGCTGACTGTCGAGTGATAACCATTTGATAACAATCATATGTAAAACATTGTTTTTCAAAGACTTTGGGTCAGCAAATTTGCTCTGTTGTGCCTTACCAAATTGAAGGTAAGTGAGTCCCACTATTATTTATCTTCACTTACGATGTTACGTTGAATGTGCACTGACAATTTTCATTTCAACTCTTTTCCCTACTTGTTCAAGTCATGTTTACATTTACTTAATGTTTTCCACAACAATCCAATGACTCCTTAACTAAATATGACTAAATATGCACGTTTTCAATGGTATTGCAATAAATCACGTCCATTTAACACGTTCACTGCAGAATGGTTGAGCTCGTTTGAGCAGCTGTGCGGGAGTCATCTGAGATAGGAACGCGCCAGGTGAGTGCGCCGCATGTGGAAAGGAATTCGAAGCGAGCTCCTAACCCAGTGCGGCTCACGCGCCTATTTACCTTGGAGTAAACTACTTGCACCGAAGTATTTCGTCTGGTATACTGGAGGAGCGATCTGAAAAGAAGGCTACCTTCACGCGCCAGGCGCGTGCGACGCACACAGATTGCAACAGAGCTCACGCGCTGAGCGCGTGACCCGCAGCGAACGTGTTAAGGTGTTCTTGTTTCAGGATGCCCCGTTCATACCTAAAGAAGAAGCCACCGCTGCCCTACACTCAAGGAGACCTCGAGCAAGCTGTCTTCGACGTCACAAATAGAAATAAAACGTACACAGATGCTTCGAGACCTATACACGATATTGTTTCGATTTTATCACAAAGTAGACCACACTTGCAGCAAACAGCCCAGTGAAGGGAGGAACGAGGACACTTTGTCTTGTCTTAATTGGCGGTGGTAATGGAAAGAGTGATACTTGAATGTGAAGAGTTTTATATTCATTTCAAAAGACTGATTTTAGGAGTACACATTTGCACAGTGTTTTTAGTTAAATAGGTTTAATTAGAATTTTTTTTAAAATAAACTGTTCAAAATTCTCATTTACTTATTCTTTCAGCGCCGTTAGACCCTTACATTTGAAAATTTAGCCAATGGGAGTTGGTTGAAAATGATTTGGGGAAAACGTAAACAGCGGATTGGGGTAATTGTAAACATCGGTTTTTCCACTCGTAAATGAATTTTGGTCTCTCTATTAGGGTCCATGTGTGCCACTGTTTTGCCATAGGTTCCTCGTTGAAAGATACCTGTTTACATATTATACCCCCTGGTCTATGGAGTAAATGTAAACCGGCTCTGGTTTCGCCCCTTATGTAATTACGGTAAAAAACATGGTGGGATCTGACTCGGGAGATGCTGTAGTTTCACAAGAAACAGTTAGCGTATTTGGATTTATATTAAGAGTAGAGGAGAGCTTTGATAGGAAACATTGAAATTTTGTTTACATTTACCCAACCTGACCCAAGTACAAATCTTCGAAGTTCGCTCGTAACATGGCAAACAACAAATAATAATAGATTTAACCCTCATTTGGTGATTTTTAGTGGTATTCGCAGGATTTTTAAGCGTGTGCAGTTTGACAGTAACGCTTGTTTGGTTTGTTTCACTCTTTTAGCCTCACTTGTAGTCTATCGGCCACAAAAATATAATAAGGTTGTTTGGTGCAAAGGAAATCTGGTGACTGAATGACGGAAAACAATCCAATCTTACAACTTTCAACTACAACTTCAATAACTGTATAACGTTAAATCTCATAATCTACAAGACGGACAAGACCTGCCGACTCAGCTGGGCCCAACGTGGCCTAATCGAAACGATAACACGACAGTGTTGCCAGCCTTGCCTCTGAATTGGCAATATACTACAGTGACAAAATCCCTTTCAGTGAGCTGGGTTTATGTCTAAATCCATTGTGTGTTGGGATTGACAATGGTGTATTCTCATTCTTAAATCATCGGGTACAGACAGTTCGCAAATTAATCAATGGGTCATTGCAGATAAGCAGACATGACGGAATATGTGATTTTATTCTGTGGAGTCGGGATGACCGAAGAATTCGACTAATGCATTTTCGTCTGATTCCGAAACGAATGGCCTTCGGAGAGAAAGCAGTTTGGGTGGATGGGAAGTGCGACTGCACACGTAAACCAGAGAAGGCTTATAAAAACGAGAAAGCAAGTCCTCGACCTTTAAACGAAGATGAGTCCGCTCGCAGGTGCTACTGGGCAATCGGCGCCCAACGACCGGTTGTCCGGATTTTACTGTTTCCTTTTGCACAAACCTCATAACCACGCTCTCAGACGATGCATATCAGATGGCATAATACAATTTGAGAACCGACATCTTCAAGAGATAGGTTGATTATTCAAGAAATAACCAACCAAAATTCTTTGCACCTTCCAGGGAGTTTGTAACGTTACTTTCTGGATGACACTAGTACTTTATGAGCGTATTCATTGTGTATTCATCACCCTGTGATCACTAAGATAACCATATTACGTCGTAGTTTATGTGGGGTGTTTTAGAGCAGTTCCCTTGTCGCAGTTATCATACTAACTGCTCTTAACCGATGTAATCCGTGACTCTTCTGTAAAACACGCACCTATCAGGAGTCTTGTTCAACAAAACCCCAGTCGTCTTTTCTCAGTTAAGCGAACCTCCATGCCCGATGACTCAAGGCGACCTACATCCCAAAGAGTCCTGCAGCCCTTGAGCATCATTCTGTAGCGCCTCATTGTTTCACTCTGAACAGTCGTTCTTCTACGTAATTGGTGAACATGAATAAAAGATTACTCCCTCCTTACTTTAAACAGTACTAGTCCTTTCGGAACCCATAATATTGCATGAAGCCTTTTCTTGTCTTGATTTTTCTCCCCTCCTCCTCGTCCTCACTTTTATTTTCATGATTTAAAACGCTGCAAATTCTTTTACACGGGTTGGTTATTCCTCGGACCAGGCGCATGGAGACTCACTTCTTCAACATGGGGAAAATGAGGGAAACAGTGGGTGTGGCGGGCCCGGACCCATTTCAATAAATTCGGGGTACAAAATTTAGTGGAAAATGATACCCCACACGCCTAGATACCAGAAATCTCGAAAACACATATTCAAAATGGGTAGATATACACCCATTTTGACCTATAATCTCATCCAGAGGGTCGTTCAATCGTTCCGGGAGCCATTCCATTGGATTTAGCACCCACAATTTAAAGGAAAATGATACCCCACTTGCCTAGATCGCCGAAAATCTGGAAAACTCAAATTTCCGTCCGCCGTCCACACCGGCTTTGGTAGTAGAAACATTTCTAAGGATCTGAAATTTAGGTCAGGGGCTAGAATTGGTCTAGTTGGTCCTCGAAACTTTTCAGCCCAATCGCAGCAAATTTGGGTGGGGGTCAAAATGTGTAATTTGAAAAATGGATTTTCAAGATTTCTGGTACCTAGGCATGAGGGGTATCATTTTCCACTAAATTTTGGACGCAGAATTCAATGAAATGGGCCCCGTAACGATTTGAACCCTCTGGATGACGTAATGGGTCAAAATTGGTACCTATTTCGCCATTTTGAATGTGTTTTTTTCGAAATTTCTGGTACCTAGGCGTGTGGGGTGTCATTTTCCACTAAATTTCGAACCCTGAATCGATTTGAATAGGTCTGGGACCCTTGACACCCACTGTTCCTCCCATTTTCCCCATGTTGAAGAGATGAGTCTTCATGCGTCTGGTCCGAGGAATAACCAACCCCTGTAAATGAATTTGCTGTGTTTTTCTATTCGTTTTTGTCAATTAGAGGTTTTTATGAAACAGGTTTCTGCATTCAACGCCCGTATCATCTTCTAACCACAGTAGATGAGTGATTTAAGGATGAGTATGTACCACGCATTTATCCAACTACCCTCAATGTAATTTGTGCTTCGGTTCTAGTGCTGCGATCCAGGTCGCGTGGTGAGTCGTTACTCGTTAGTCATCGTAGGTTGAACCACCTCCAGGCCTGTCGGGGAATTCCCAAAGCCTTTCTTACCGAACGGTGAAGTTACCCATTAGGCAACGCGTGCGAATCAACTCGAGTTGGTACTCGGACCCAGAGAAGTCTGAGCGTAAAGCAAAGAGAGGATATCGAAAAGTTCATCTCGAGTTCAGTTTTGTAGTTGCGGATATAACGTGATCAATTTATTATTCACAACGAATTCTTCAATGAACAAAGAAAGTAATGCTTTGTAGTGAGGAGAGGAAGAAGCGAACTGAAAAACGGTGATCTTGCAATCGTTGAACATCCCGGATGGGCCATTAGTTGTGTGTTAGCCCGTTAAGATACAAATTAATTAGTTGGTGGTAAGAGGCTGATTAGGAGGTTGCGACAGTTTGCCTTTGTAGCTCAGGGACTCGTCAGTAAGACTCAAGTCTGGACTAAGAACTGCAGTGTGCAAGAAATAGCTTCCATCGCTCTAACAGTGCAAAGGTATGATGAAAAATAGGTCCAACCTCAGACCCCCCTCCATGAATACAGTGTCCAAAACGACAACCCATTCGGTCGAGATACACGGAACTTATGAAACCCTTTCTTGGTCGATTGTTAACAATTCAGCCTGTGAACGGTGGTTATATACTAACAACGCTCGGATCACGACAGTGAAATAGTCAGTATCAAGGTGAGCTCGGCACATGCCAAGCTTTGTTTCCTGAACTTGGTGACACACCTGCTTGGAGCAAAGGACTCGGGGTGTGTCTTACGTGTCCTTCCTCATAGATTACTGCATTCCAGTTACTGGTCACTTATCGAGCCATACCGTACTACGATACCTACGATTTAGGTACTGCTGTAGCTAAAAATGAGCTGAGAAAATAATTATTATCAACATTTATTATTGACTACCACAGCATGTCATCCGGCCATATTGATGGCGTCTAGAAAACGTCCGATACTTAACAGAGTAGATTTAGTTGAACATCATTCTTGTGTTGCTGCTCAGGTTGAAGTTGCTCGTAAGAGTTTCCTCGGAATTCAATTACCATTCATTTTCAGAAGAGTAATCAATCGTTCATATTCCGAGCAAAAATTTACTTCTATTTAGATAACTGGATATCGTTCACTCCATCGCTCATTTCCATAAATCAAAACGGTGCAAATCCTTTCTCAAGGGTTGGTTATTGCTCGGATCAGGCTCATGGTGACTCATTTCTTCAACATGGGGAAAATGGAGGTAACAGTGGGTGTGGCGGATCTGAAATCCATTCCAATCGATTCAGGGACCAAAATTTAGTGGAAAATGATACCCCACTCGCCTAGGTACCAGAAATCTTGAAAACACACATTCGAAATGGGTGGATGGGCACCAATTTTGACTCATAACCTCATCCAGAGGGCGCTAATCGATTCCGGGCACATTTCATTGGATTCTGCGTCCAAAATTTAGTGGAATGATTCCCCTCACTCCTGGATGGCCACATATCTCGAAAATCCATTTTTCAAAAAATAAATTGTCACCCCTACCCCGCCCAAATTTGGTCCGATCGAGCTGAAAAGTTTCGAGGACCAACTAGAGCCGGGAACGGGTCCCTGACCAAAGTTTCAGATTATTAGAGAATTTTCTACTACCAAAGGCGGACGGACATTTGACTTTTTTGATCTAGACACTTTCAAAAGTCCAGAAAAATTTATTGGGACGAATCGGAGAGATTAACTTTTTGCATGAAGACATAGGTTGATTATCCTACCAATAACAAACCCAGTCCTAGAATTTTAATTAGGCGGAATTTCATTTTGGAAATGTTTGTTTGGTAACTTTGAAAGTCCGGCGAATGCCCATTACGCCATGATTATTTTCGACGATTCATGACACCAAATGCCGAAAAACTTTCGCCAAATTAAACTGGAAGCCGAATGAAGATATGAACACGGGAATATAATTTTCACCGGAATTGTATTCGACACGGTGTCAAAGGGCGGCCAATAAAATTTACAATCGATTCCCACTCGTACAATCCGGATGCTATCACATCTACTCGTAGCCATTGATTTATTACCAATGATTGGTCGAGTCGTGCAGCGTATGCAGAGGCGCTAAAAGGTTCGACATGGATGTACGTATTGTGTAATCGAGACGAAATTCCGTGGGATTATTGTGAGGTGTGTCGAATTTGACAAGATCCCATTATTCGGGCAGGAATAAAGTTTTACGGTTTTCTTGAGCCTGACCTCACGTTTCTATCGGTTAATTACTTCCTATACCTAAAGCGAATTGATAACATTTTAAGGAATACAGGAACTCTATTAGAAACATTAGGCAACAAGATACTATAGCACGGCCGATCATTTTCTCCCTATTAATAAGAACTTGGAAATTGATTAGTTTTGTGCATGACATCATGACTGAAAGAGTCAAGGCTTGGCCGTGCAGAATACCGACTGGCTATCATCATGTTAGTAATAATTACGTGAAATTGATCATCAGCAAGAACAAATTCATTAAGTTAGTGTGGTCTAAACTCTATGATTACACCTTTCTGAATGTCCGCAGTTTGTGGTGTACATACAAAATACAAAAATCATATTTAATGACACTCACTCGGGATAGTGTTCGATGTGCTCACAGAACGTTTCACCGTGTTTAGCGCAAGAGGGCGTGTGGCCCGGTGGTGCGGGGACGAAAAGGTTTTTAGAACAGCCGTAACTCTGACAAGGCGAAGAGGAGAGTAAAGGCACGAGTACCGAAAAGACGAATATCGTTCCACCTAACTCCTGCAACAGAAAAATAACAGAGGTCAGTAAAAATTCGTTAAAGAAAGAATAAATAAATAAAACCGCTGCAACAAACATGGGGAAAATGAGGGAAACAATGGGTGTGGCGGGTCTCGGACCCATTTTAATCGATTCTGGGTCCAAAATTTAGTGGAAAATAATATCTCAAACGCCTAGATCACCAAAAATCTCGAAAATCCATTCTTCGAAATACACATTTTAACCCCTACCCCGCCCAAATTTGGTCCGTTCGGGCTGAAAAGTTTTGAGAACCAACTAGAGCCGGGAACGGACCCCTGACCCAAATTTTGGATTTTGAAATGAATCCCGGAACGATTGGCGCCCTCTGGATGAGGTCATGGGTCAAAATGGGTCTATCTACCCATTTTAAATGTGTTTTTGAGATTTCTGGTGCCTAGGCGTGTGGGGTATCATTTTCGACTAAATTTTGGACCCTGAATCGATTGGAATGTGTCCGGGATCGGTCACACCCACTGTTTCCCCCATTTTCCCCATGTTGAAGAAATGAGTCTCCATGCGCCTGGTCCGAGGATTTACCAACCCCTGTGAAAGAATTTGCAGCGTTTTATTTCTCACCCAACGATGCCCATTCCTGTACATAGAAATTTTACTCGTCTACTTTGTGTTCTGAGGCACAGAGGCTTCAATGGAGGTTTTGCCCTCACATGGCTCTTGTTTCCCTCTCTTTGCTCGTTGCTAGGTCAAGAGAGGAATGCCGGCCTTCTCGGATTTAATTTCGACTGACACGCTTTTGACGCTGACATATTAATTTTCCATTCCAGTCCAAAGATGAATCAAACTTACAGGTTGATATGGGATTGAAGGGGGTACGTACACTTTCTGGTCTTGCGGTCGTGATTATTTTGGAGTTAGAACCTTCTTTGATTTCTCACCGCTTCAAGGTATTTTGTAATGAGAGCATAAGAATTAGATACGGGGAAGGTCCTTGTTCTTTTCTCGGTACCTTTGCACAATGTACTACATCCCTGAGAAAAGTATTGTCTCATTTTCGGCAGGGGTTCGCGCGTTCTCGTTTTCAAAAACTTTTATTGCAGGGAAAAAGATTCTCCGTCACGATAATCAATCAAGTTGGAGGCCTTGCAAGAGATGGACAGTGTACGAAACGGTTCATCAGGCAAAATTTTCACTTAACACATCAACAAAAGGAGTCATAATACTTTCGTTTTTCTCACGTAGTTATAACGTGAGATGAACAAATCAACCTAGATTTGTTTTAAGGCAAATTAAGGAGGCTCCTCAGGGTGAGTGAGGAGGTTCGTAGAATGTGAAAATTATATGCAAATAATATGCAAATATTCGCGATTTAGTCCTGAGGTATCAGGTAAAGAAGAAATACGTTTGTAATGAAACAGTCCAATTTTTACTGAGGTGGAATTGATAATGTTATACCAATCGCTTGCCAGACCATCGTCAGTAACAATATCAAACAGACCAGGAAAACCTGGCCGGTATTAAATTAAACTTACTCATCGAAGATTGGACTATTTCATCGAGCAACCCATTTCAACGAGAGTTCCACAATTTCAGCGAAGATAATTTTTCGGCGGAACTCTAACCAAGATATATTATTATTTACAAGTAGTTTCAGAAAATTTACGTTGCTACAGCACGGGAGCCGGGAACGGACACCTGACCCAAATTTCAGATTTTGAAAAGAGTCCCGGAACGATTGACGCCCTCTGGATGAGGTTTAGGGTCAAAATGTGTATCCATCTACCCGTTTTAAATGTGTTTTCGAGATCTCTTGGGCCTAGGTGTGTTGGGTATCATTTTCCACTAAATTTTGGACCCTGAATCGATTGGAATGGGTCCGGGACCCGCCACACCCGCTGTTTCCCCCATTTTCCTCATATTGAATAAATAAATCTCTATGCGCCTGGTCCGAGGATTAATTTGCAGCGTTTTTTTGATCTGGACACTTTGAAACGCCCAGAAAAAAATTTCGGCCCGAATCGGAGAGATTGACTGTTTGCATGAAAACAGGTTAATTATTCGAGGAATAACCAACCCAAAGAGAATCCATTTGGGTGACACAAAAAGTTGGTGTTTCCAAGCGTTGATGATAGTATTTAGAGTTCAAAAATGTCAAGTTTGTTTCCTTTCCCATGATCCTCCCGAACGAAATGAATAATTGAACGCCTGTTTTTTGGTTGGTTATTCCTTGAATAATCAACCTATGTTTTCATGATAATGGTCAACCTCTCCGATTCGGCTCAAAATTTTTTTCTGGACGTTTCATGATGTCCTGATCAAAAAAGGTCAATGTCCGTCCGCCGTCCGCCGTCCATTGTCCACGCCGTTTTTGGTAGTAGAAAATTTTCTAAAAATCTGAAATTTGGGTCAGGGGTCTGTTCCCAGCCGAGATGGGTCCTCGAAACTTTTCGGCCCGATCGGACCAAATTTGGAGGGGGTAGGGGTTTTTTGAAAAATGGATTTTCGAGATTTTGGGCGATTTAGGCGAGTGGGGTGTCATTTTCCACTAAATTTTGGACGCTGAATCCAATAAAATTGGTCCCAGAACAATTGGCACCCACTGGAAGAAGTTATGGGTCAAATTGGGTATTTATTACCCAATTTGATTATGTGTTTTCGGGATTTCTGCTACCTAGGCGTGTGGGGTATCATATTCCACTAAATTTTGGACCCTGAATCGATTGGAATGGGTCTGGGACCCGCCACACCCACTGTTTCCCCCATTCGAGGAATAACCAACCCGTGTGTAAGAATTTGCAGATTTTTTTTTTTTAAAGAGTGCCCTGTGAGAGAAGATTTCTTTATCTCAAGATCGTCTGCACGGAGGTAACGAGCCTGTAATAGTCGGGCACCTCCCTTGAGAACATACACTTAGTCATTTCCCGCCTTGTTGTCGGCAAATGGTTTCAATGTATTCGAATCTCTTTCATTCGTGCTGAAAGAAATCACCATTCGTGAGGCGATAAGTCATGTCGTAACCATCTTCGTGCACTTTCATTCGCCGTCTATTCCTATGGTAAACTCTAATGAAAGAAGCTAATGATTACATGGCAAAAGCACTTAAACGAGCCCAACGCCTTCAAATTGCATGGTGAGTGCCAAGCTGGATGATGCCTTGTTCACACTACGTGATCTAAATTCACATATTATGAACGGAGAGTTTTCACTCCCTTTATGTAAAGTAGAATTTTCAAGAAAGTATGTAAGTGAGTACTATTCTTACGCCAGCAGTCTGTCAATAGTTAAAACGCTGAAAATTCATTCACAGGGGTTGGTTATTCCTCCAAACAGTTGCATGGAGACGCATTTCATCAACATGGGGAAAATAAGGGAAACAGTGGGTGCGGCGGGTCCCGGTACCATTCCAATCGATTCAGGATCCAAAATTTAGTGGAAAATGATACCCCACTCGCCTAGGTACAAGAAATCTTGAAAAAACACATTCGAAATGGGTAGATGAGAGCCCATTTGACCCATAACTGCTTCCGGTGAGTGCCAATCGTTCTAGGACCCATTTCATTGGGTCACCGTTCATAGTTTAGTGGAAAATAATACCCCACACGCCTAGATCGGCAAAAATCTTGAAAATCCAATTTTCGAAAAAACACATTTTGACCCCTATTTCCAACCAAATTGGGCCCGATCGGTCTGAAAAGTTTTGAGGACCAACTAAAGCCGGGAACGTACTCCTGACTCAAATTTCAGATTTTTAGAATATTTTCTACTACCGAAGTCGGCGTATGGCGAACGGACATTTGACTTTTTTTTCATCTAGACACTTTGAAACGCCCAGAACAAAATTTTGGGCCAAGTCGGAATGATTGACTTTTTGCATGAAAACATAGGTTGATTATTCAAGAGTAACTAACCAAAAGCAGACTACAGCAAAATACAGCAGAAATTTTAGGTATGGCTACAATGGTGTTTAGGTTAGGTCAAGGAAGCAGGGGCATATTCCTAGAAACTCTTCACTCCACGCTTTGCTACTCTTCGATTCATACTCTTCACATTGAAAATTACGAAGAGTAGGAGAACTTCCTGTTCCTAGAAACCTTTCACTCCAACATTCTTGTTTTACTCGAAATGCAGAGTGAGTTGTTGTTGTGTATCTATTTTGTTGTAACCTTCCTCGCGCTTAGGACACCTAAACGAGAAAAACTCAAGACTTCTACTGCATTCTAAGTATAAATTATCTCCTTAATGATATTTGGAGAGTACTCAACTATGTGGCAAAGTCATTGGATACTCTACAAAAAAATAGACGAATCTTCATTTGAAACCCACAGTAATGACTCTTCATGCGACTGTCAAGAGTTTCATGGAACAGAACCCGAGTAGAACACCAAAAACTCTGCAAACCTAGACTCTTCAATTCACTCTACATCTTCATAACGCTCTGCACTTTCTAGGAACGAAAAGTTTTCGTAGAGTGAGGAGTTTGCACATTCAAAGTGGAGAGTGAGGAGTGAAGAGTTTCTAGGAATAGGCCCCAGGTAGCAGAACCGCTCTACACAAGATACTACTCACCATCCAAATTTTAGGCGGGTAGATGGTTATATATATTGAAACCAGTAGGGCTTATCTTGAGAATCCTTGCAATACAGGCTCAGGTAAGAACTAACCAAATCGAATAGGACTGTCAGTCATACAATCATACTTCGATGACAGTTCAATAGTCCTTTGAGCGCCACTTATGATAATAAGGCCGCCGGGGTGCTTTCGCGGCATTGGACGCTCAGCATTGTAGTGGTTGTAATAAAATAATTCATTCAAGCCCCTTGTTGCCCCAAGGGACGCAGATAATTTTACTCAAATCATGGACGACGCCACACTGAATTCTCGAGAGGTCGCACGACCAAAAAATTAACATTTCTAAACGAGGGCAAATCACCGACGATTCATATGGTGATGCCAGGGAAAACCCACGTAGGTATCTCATCAGCACCTTATTCACAGCCATCTCTCGTCGTAAAGGTCGTTATTCATTTCGAAATATGTCGTAAACGCATTCGCACAACACACGTAAACCTCTGTCAATACTGGTCATGATTCATGAATTTTGGGTGTTTTTTCATCGTTTAAATAATTTCATTTCAAGAAATGAATTCCAACTAGTCATCGACCTGTCCCCTTCTCTACTAATTTTCACTTCTAAACACGATGTAGCAATACATTATAGTAGTTTGCAGCTTCACTTGACATCGCACTTATACTGCAGCGAGTCACTTTCCAAGTCTCTTAATACAGTCTAGTAGTTCCATCGTGGCTAATCAACCTGAAGTTACAATTGAGTTCTAAGTAAAATTGAAGATTTATAATGAATTTTGAATGTGATTGAAATTGAAAATAGGACCCAGAATCGATTGGAATGGCACCGGGACCCGCCGCACTCACTGTCCAATCGCAGCAAATTTGGGGGTGGGGGTCAAAATGTGTAATTCGAGAAATGGATTTTCGAGATTTCTGGTACACGGGCATGTGGGGTATCATTTTCCACTAAATTTCGGACCCTGAATCGATTTGAACAGGTCTGGGACCCTTGACACCCACTGTTCCCTCCATTTTCCCCATGTTGAAGAAATGAGTTTCCTTGCGCCAGGTCCGAGGAATAACCAACCCATGTGAAGAATTTGCAGCGTTTGTTTTATACACTCAGATAATGCATGAAGAGACCTCACAATTCTCAGAATCGGTGACATTTTAACAGTAATTTTTGAACCACAAGCACACCCTTTAAGCCCCTAGACTGTTTGGAAGCTCTTTTAACAAATATTAAACCGGTCAGAACATATCCTGTCGTGATGTTGCTTGAAAATACAATCGATAAACCCAGATATACCGGATTCTCAATATTTTAGCACAAGTTGAAGATTTGGGAAGTTTTAATTGGTGAGTCGCCGAATCTTCTGAGCCACCTGGCAAACCTTGTTATGGTGATCTAGACTTGAAGAGTGCGGAAAGTTTCTAGCCAAGAGCCCGAGCCTTGTGGACAGTTGCGCCAGAACCTTTTAATGCGATATTACGTGTGAAAGCGAAGAAGATAGTCTGAAGATAAAAATTGTATCTCATATTTCAAGCCGGGAAGTCAAGGTCGTTAAAACGGAGCCTGTTATGTGAACTCAAGATTATTCCCCTTAATTATATTCCATCATACCGCAGAAGTGGAAAACCTCTTTTCAAGTATTATTTTCAGATAAGCAGGATGTTGACGCAGTTTTGTGAAAGTCTGCACGCGTACAGTGTGAGTCGGTCAAATATTATGAGATTTATTTGGGACTTGGCAACGAATTCAACACTGAGTTGAGATTCCCGCGGATAAATGCTTGAATGTTATTTACATTGACTGATCAATAATCAACATAAGTGTCATTGTTCATGTCCAAGATCGATTTTGAGTTACTCTGCTCAATTCAATGGAGATGTGTGGTGCAACTTGTAGCAGGTTCGTAGATCGTTTCGACGTTTCATTGAACTCAATGTCAGGAAACTAAATTGAACGTTAAGTCGATTGAGGTGGGCCTCGGCCTCAGGTTGACTTATACATACACTGGGTCGAGTAGGGTGTATTCAAGGGGATAATTTATTTAAATGATATTAAGATATTTTTGGTGGGAGCATTTCCAAGGCTTTTATCCACGCAGCAGAGATTCATAAGCAGTTATAATAATTTCTGCTATGTTTCTCCTCCGAAACATCAATACCACCTTACATATTCCGATCCGGCAAATGAATTGTGAAAAAATCCAGGATCGATGAAAGGTTCAAGGTCAGGTAGCTAACTCCAGTTCACATGGAACGGAAAATTGAGGAGATGCATTGACATCATTTTTGGACATGTTCTCACAGCTCTCGAGAAGCCGATTTGACTGTCCAAAAACGCACTTAACCAATTCGTGCTGTCAAAGTAATTTTATTATTTACCTAATTAAATTCTTTCATAATAATTCTTCTGGATTATGAAACATGGCATATATTAAACTAAATAAAGGGAAAAATCGTCAGGGCAGTGTGGCATTGATCAGCATATATCCCAAAGTTTGTCATCTGGGCCGAAGAGCCGATCATTTTCAAATCGTTGCGACAATTCATAGTTTTATGCTAGCTCAATAAATTGCGGTAACTTCCACCTTGCTTTCCTTCATCAGCTCCAGGTGTTAATGATTTTATTCTGATGAGACCGCAAAATGTCTAATTTGTGTAATCGAAGGATAAACATTGGTTGAAATTATGTGAATGAATTTATAGTCTGTTTTATGACGAGCAATAAGGTGTAATTGTTTCCCTGCTGAATTACTTTCTGGTAAGTCTCTAGTCATTAGGTAAGCAGTTTACCACATATCCATCAACTCCTTAATATGCAAACGCTGTCAATTCACATGGGTTGGTTATTCCTCAGACCTGGCGCATGGAGACTCAATTCCTCAACATGGGGAAATGGGGGGAACAGTGGGTGTGGCGGGTCTGAAACCCATTCCAATCGATTCAGGGTCTAAAATTTAGTGGAAAATAATATCCCACACGCCTAGGTACCAGAAATATCGAAGACACATATTCGAACTGGGTAGATAGATACCCATTTTGACCCATAACCTCATCCAGAGGGCGCCAATCGTTCTGGGACCAATTTCATTCAAGATTTAGTGGAAAATGATACGCCAAGATTGCCAAAAATCTCAAAAATTTCTTATTCAAAATACATATTTTTACTCCTACCCCACCCAAATTTGGTCCAATCGGGTTGAAAAGTTCCGGGGACCAACTAGAGCCAATAACGGACCCCTGACTCGAATTTCAGATTTTTAGAAAATTTTCCACTGCCTAAGTCGGCGTGGACGGCGGACGGTCATTTGACTTTTTGATTTTGACTGTCAAGGAATAACCAACCAAAACGATCGTGAAAATTGTTGACGGCACTTATCCCTATACCGACCTATCTTTTACAATTTCAATTATTTCATTTCTTCTATGTATAACCACAAAATGGTGGAAATTAAACCGTACCTACAGGTGCCCTATAGGTTAGGGACCTGTCCAGGTCCTGTGTCTGTATCTGGCATGCCATTAACATTACGACACATTCGTGGAAAAATATTTAATTTTAGAAAACATCGTGTAGGTTGGTGAGAATCAATTTGATGAAATATTTAGGTTTGAACTCGCCAATAGAAGCCAGTTTGTGTTCGATTTGTGACATTAGGCCAGGTGAAACCATTAATGGGATTCACCACGGTAGAATGCCTAGAACGCCATGAGAAGAACACATTTTTATGTAAATGAATTTAGTTCGTTAGGTATCAACGAATAAATGAGATAGTCCTCGGAATTGTTGATATTTGGAAGCCTAGATGTTGACGGTTGTTGCAGGGTGGTACCGAAATTAACTGTCGGGAAAAAATCCTTGACAGTATTAGGTGGGCGGGGAGGTTGGACTATGCGGTCTAGTCTACCAGCTATTCTAGTTGAGACGGAAAACCGTGATCAGGATCAAAATCAACCTCTAACTACTTTGAATCAAATATCAACGTGTAGACTAAAATCTGAAGTTGTCGAAGCAGTCAAACAGCTAAAATCCCGCTAATCTTCGCTTGTATGGTTTAGAATGGGGTGCTTCTATGTTTGCTTTTTTTAAATGAAGTAAAGCACTGTATAGGATCATTCATGTTGAAGAGTCATATCTTGTTGATTCTTGGATCATTGAAAATATATCTTCACTTTAATTCGCTCAGACATTCCTTGAAGTGAAAGGTGGATGATGTTCACGGCACAACGCTCACTAGTAAAACTAGAATGAGTGGCACCTGGCTTGGTAATTCCACATCGAGAATTTTAATCTAACCCTCCAGCTCTAGTAACAGTCTCATTCCGAAAAGAGTCCCTAAGTTTCATCAAGTATTTTCCATCCAAGATTATAAGAGAATGGGTCCCTTTCTTGTCTCTTTGCGGTAACGAAGATCTAAATATCGCGAAAGTACATTTCAGTGCTTTCTACTTGATTTCGGAGTCTCCTGTTCTCTCACACAAGGCCGGATGTTTCTCGTTACTCCAACCTTGAAGAGGCCTTCTTCTTTTTACTGCTTCTATTTCGCTCCTTTTAAGCGGTACCGGAAATTAAAAGATGAAGGCAACATAAGCCGGAGAGAATCTTCATCTTAGAAGGCTTCAGCCGTAAGAACCTCTCATGATGGTTATTCAAAACGGAAAAGATCTCTTTACTATGTTATAATCCACTCATTAGCTGATAGTGAACCTTCTGGGGAAGCTTCAAAGAATAGGGCAACGAAACTGGGAAAAAAACATGATGTTATCGGTCGTTTCAATTTGACGTTTGAAGTTCGTTAATAAAATTTTAATTAGTTCGGTGAAGTAACTTCAACATCCCACGCCACCGACGGTAACCGTCGACAACGTTGAACGAAAAACGAGCTCCAAACGTGAGAAAAACACCTTCCTATACCATGTTTTTTAAGCAATTTTATTTATTTATTTAGAAAGTTACCGATTAGCCGAATTTTCATCGTTCTATATCATCTTTGAAGAGTTTAATCTACGGTGTGAATTGTACCAGAAATTTTTCCTATATT